>SNQJ01S0058489.1:105328-121554 GCA_010110895.2 Picea sitchensis
AAACTTAAATTTACATAAAGTAACATAAGTTACCATCACTAGCTGAATTGGTTTCCAATGTCATTGCGTCAAGATGCCAAATCCTTTACATCAACCTTTTTGAAGCCTTTGAAAGCCTTGTGTTTGCTTGCCTATTTGTTTAATAGATCCAATGGTTGACCAACTTCTATGGGTACTATGCTTCCCTGATGACCCCTAAGTTTCAATGAAGAATACCTCTAGAAAAATATTTGAAAACTCTGGAGTTGTTATAACATCCCTATTTCCCCTAGCTTGTAATTAATCATAAAATAAGATTACCATGCTAAGGCATGTGGACAATGTAAATGTATTATTGTTTTAGTTGCCAATAACTGACTGTGGGGGTGAAGCCTTGAAATTACTAGCCATGATATCACTAGAGGAAATAATGTGAAAACTATAAGAGAGGGATCATTATATCAAATAACCCCAAATTTCCCTTGATGGGGGTAATAAATATCCTTTAGATCCCAAGGAGAGAAACCAGTTAATGAAGAAATGAACAATGGTTGAATTATCAACCACTCCCATGGATGGAAGCATGGGCTGACTGCAAAATGTCAGCCCAAAGTACCACTAGGTATGACAAACCAAGCTGACCCGAGTTCCCTTCTGACAGAAGGAACAAGATGGGTCAAGAACCATCCTGGGGAAAATATATAAGAAAATTGGTAAGGAGAATGTGAGACCTCTCCAGCAGATGAGGAACAAAAGCCTGTGATCTTGATACCGAGTGAGAATTTGATAAACCTCTCCCAGGTCCATAATAGAGAAAGAAATCTTTGAAAGTTTGAAGAGAACATAACCCGAGTGG
Organism: Picea sitchensis; assembly: GCA_010110895.2. Taxonomy (NCBI): domain Eukaryota; kingdom Viridiplantae; phylum Streptophyta; class Pinopsida; order Pinales; family Pinaceae; genus Picea; species Picea sitchensis. Next base: position 106,164 of record SNQJ01S0058489.1, read on the forward strand.
AAGCTGAAATAGAGAAAGAATCCTTGAGAACCATGAGAGTTCCCTGGTGATATCATGGCTTGGAACGTGGGTGGACAGAGTGCTAAGAATGAATGCCTCTGATCCTATGGTCAGGTGGAAGGACGAACACCCACAATTAGTAATTTGTATACCACCTGTAATAGATAAGTAATCACATATCTTGTGTGTTTAAGTGGTGTTGTGAATTAAAGTTGGATATCCTATGAATGTTGCATGGGTGGATATGTTTTCTTAATGATTTATACTGTACCCTTTTTGTGTCTACTTGATTTTGTAATTAGGAAAGTAGGAAATTGTATGAATTGGATGGGTTTTTATACTCCTAAATGCTTGCATCATGTGGTGTCTTAAGCAAGAGCCATGAACTATGAGTTCGTCGGTCGTGGGCATAGTTTCATGTATGCATGTCGACCCTCCTAGTCGTTTCGAGTTCCTTCGGGGATGGAGTTTGTTAAGATCAGGAGAGGTAGTGCAGATATGCACAGGCTCTCTGCGAGGCAGGCAGAGACCGAGAACCACTTAAGTTATAGAATTGATGAAGAAGCACAAGATTTGTGCAAAAGACCCTTCTAAGTGTTAAGTTAAGTAAAAAGAGTGCAACGCTCTTAAATCCTTCATAAATAACAAACCTCAAGACGGATAGCGATATTCAAATATCCAAAGAGAATAACCTTTTGTTTGGAATATGAATGGATGAGACCTTTCGAGAGGATCCAAGGATCCATCATGACCCACCTTGACCATCGGATCTATGAGTTCATAGTTCTCTCGATGGGAGAATCGCGCATTGGTGCAACTAAACCTCTGAAACCTGAATTCACGATGCAATATGGGTCGTAGATCCAAGGATCTATTAGGACCCACCTTGAATGTTAGATCTGTGAGTGTGAAGTTCGTGCGACGAGAGAATCATGCGTTGGTGCGATTAAACTTCTGAAACCCCAAGTTATGATGTGATTTGGACCATTTGATTGAGGAAGGTCATGGACCGTCGATTTGACGTGAGCAGATTAATTCAAGGAGTACGTGCGAATTTGAAATTCCCTAAGGACCAAGCTCATAAGAGACTAGCACTTTTCAGAAGCGCAGATGAGGTCCAAGAGGTGAACCTGTTTCTAGTTTGTAAGCTCAAGAGGGAAGCAAAAGTCGAGACCCATACATCAGGGCTCACATGAAGTAAATTGACGGTCAAGACCTTCGAAACATCTGAAATATTCCAAGTCAGTGAAGAAAGAGAAATATCAAAAGGAGGATAAATAGTGACTGTTGGATCAATCACTGTGAAAGATATGTACCACTGGGATCCGCATCTAGACAATTAGAAGAGCGCGTGGTAAGATATTAGATCTAGGCCATCATATCCAAGCACGAGGACCAACATTCATTGGATTGAAAGGAAAGTGCATGAGGACTAACCCTTTGAAAGTACATAGGAGAGTGGCCTTGCGAAGTCTCAAAGTTTTGAAGTCAATCGAAACCGTCCAATGCCAGGGTTGATACATGGCATAAGATCCACAAATTTGGAGTTTTTTGGATAAGGAGGAGGACAAATAGCCGAAGTAAATCCTGGTCATTGATTGCCAGGGGGATACGTGTTGGGAGATCATGTATTTTGGGTAAAATCACTCCAGAGAAATGGGTGCATAAGAGTTGAAACTCCTGGATCTCATAGAGTCGGAGAACGAAAGTGAAAAAGAGATAAAGTGATGAAGAACCAAAGCACCAGAGAGCCGAAGCACCAAAGTGTTGAAGGGATGAAGAGGTGAAGAGGCGAAGGAATCTGAATCGTTAGATCCAGATAGACAAGTGGCAATAGATCACAATATTCGTGTAAATTTCATTGGAGTTTCAGTTGAGAATTGAGGTTCCCAAGCCCTGAAGACCCAAAGTGAATTTGGACCACCAGGTCCAGAGGGAAATGTGGCGATGGATCGTAGACTCCAGAGAAATTGTTTCGAGAGTTTTCAGTTGATATTTGAGACTCTTGAAGTCTGGAGAGCTAGATAGTCGAAGTATATCGTAGTTGTCATATTTTCTGAATGAGATCTCAGTCGTCAAATCATCTGAAGTAAATATCAAGCATCGGATTGTCTGAGGTGAATCTGGACCGTCTGATATAGAAGAGACGTGGCATAGATCGGTGGATTCTAGGTAAAGTCCCAAAGTAATTCATAGCCATCAGATCAAGAGGATAGGTGGCATAAATTTGTAGATTTCAGGTAAATACCCGAAGCAAGCCTCAACCATCCGATTCAAGTGGACACGCAGAAAGAATCCATTTACTTTGAGGGGAAGTGAAGTTTGAGATTTGAGATCTCAGAAGTCAGGAGACCCGGAGGAAATTTCGACCATTGATCGAGCAAAGAGGCCANCCCAAAGCAGAGGTAGATCCGTTGATTGATAAGGACAGGTGTCCACAAATTGTCGAATCCAGAATATTGACGTACGAAAGAAAGAAAAGTTTGAGACTTGAGAATTACGAAGTCTGAAATTCCGAAACAAATCACAGACGTTGATTTGCAAGAGGTCATATCTGATCCACAACTTTGAAAAGGATAGATATGAGTTGTTAGTTCAGAGGCACCGTAAATATCATGAGATCGATGGTCCCGTAGAATTGTGGGGATCGGAGATGCATGAAATTTAAAAAGTTGAGGGCGGGCCGCAATCCAAACTATGGTTTTGAAGAAAGGATACATGGAGGCTCAAGGAGAATTGTGGGCTGAAAGGCAGTTTGGTTTCAAACTGCCTTTGGCTGCGCCAACAATTGTGTGTTTCCATGAGGTTATCTCCCAAGGTCACCTCAAGGAGGGGCTTATCAAAAAAGGGGCTAGCACCCAAACTCAGATATTTCCCAATCATGAAGGGAAGGCCACGGTTACCATTAGACCTGCATGCGGAAGTCAAAAGGGTTTGCATTTAATTACAGAGTGAGACCATCAGGGTCTCAGATAGTCATTGGATTTAGAATCAGAGATCCTTGACTAAGAGGTCAGACTGGTTCCCCAACTTCCCAAATTAGAAACCATGGATGGAGAATCTGTCCTTTAAGAAAAGAAAAAAAAATTATGCCCCATTGTGGGCGTGTTACAAATTGGTATCAGAGCATGGTTACAACACTTGTCTTGTTTGGACTCATCTACGAGTCACATAAGGAGGTATTGTTATGTGCATTTAATCCTTGAGGAGAAAGACTACAGATTGAACCTATGATTTTGGGAATTCTTGTTGAATTTTAGCAGAATAACTTTTTTAGCCCTTTGTCAAAGTGATAACTACTCTTACCGGAGTAGGGATACGCTAATTAACATTTAAAATAAGACTTGAATGTGGATAGATGAAGGTGGCAGGGTTCTGTCAAGAGCAACTGATGCCTAAAGGACATATGACCTGGTGTTCATAACACTGCTTCTAAGCATGGGCAGTTGGAACTTTAGGCACTGATGATGGTAGATTATATAATGGTTAATACCTTTGTGGGCTTAAAGGAATCTGATAGGATCACGTAGGATCAATGGTAGTTATACTTACTGCTCTATATTAAAATCAGAGTATATAACTCCTCATGACCAGAGAAAAGTGAGATGGGTAAAACCCTATGGACACTAAGGAAAGAAGATTTTCTTTCTAGACGTTGTCACATAAAGAGGAAAGTGACCCTAGTTGGTTATTTCCTTGAGAAAAGGCAAGATCAATACGAGATATGACTGTGAGATTAGTCTTGTAAGTGACTGAAATCTCAAACTAAAGGACACTAATGATGAAATTAAACTATCAAGTGAATGCATGAGGTAGAAAGGTGCAATAGATGCACCTACTTATATTTGAATGTGTATGCATGATCATAAGGATGATTGGAATATCCTTTGGAAAAGGATATAGAAGCCCGATATGTCCATGTGTGTGAATGACATGGAAAAAGTGCAAGAAATAAGCTATCATAATAAATACTTATCTGTGTTTAATTATGCTTGAATATATGGGTTTAATGCATTATGGAGCTTCCTAATTTGAAGCCTGATAGTAATACCAGTTAGGTATGAATGATATTAAACGTGCAAGTGATTCACACGTATGATGTAAGTTAATAAAACCATAATATGTATGGATACATAATTTGGGTACATGACAAAGATGCATGTTTATATTACTTATGGGATATTTGGTAAACTGTTGAAGCTAACTCATGGTTGAGGCCATCACAAATAGTGATGGATATGCAATAAATAAGTTTCATGCTGAAGGAGTTCACTGTGGAGGAATTGTGTGAAGACTCTGTCAAGAAAACAAAGTCACGAGATTAATGAGTGATAAGAATTAAGCAGTGAGCCACAAGCTTATATGAATATATATATATACCAAAATCATGGATTACATTTTGAAAAATATCATGTAATGAATAGAAGACTAAAAATGAATCTTGACCATTCTGATAACCAAATGGTAACATGCAGGATGCATAGGTTCATGATTCAAAGATTTTTCTATTAAAGCATGTTGATGTATCCTAAGAGTTAGGATGATCCTAACCGAGGACTTCTTAGGAAAAGAGAAGAAAGATAACAATACGAAGTATATTGCATAAGTAAAGGGAGAGAAAAGGAGGAACACTTTCCTCACCCTAAGAACCCTAAATTGTTTAACAGATTCGTAGGATTAAAAGAGCAGTTGTGGAAACCGATATAGTTGGCAAAAGGAAAGTAAACCCCCTAAGTATGATTACATGAATAAATGAGTATGTTTAACTGAATAGGCTTGGTTGAAGCCATGATTAAGAAAAGGTAGTGAGGCCTTAGAGATAACTCGACTAGGATGAAAAGTCCTAGGTGGTGTAGAAAGAGTTGGAAGAAGGGGAGAGTCCTCAATTATTTCCTTGCTAAGTATTATGTTTTCTCTTGGATGAGAAAGTTGGTACGCTAATGAAAGTAAAAAGGTTTTGACACCATAGGGATAAGGATTTTATTACTAAAGATATAATCGAAATATTTTTTTGTTGCACTTGTGGAAACATTTGAGGATAATGTGATGAAGTGCATAAAGATATGCTAGGAAATTTTGAAGATGTTTTATGAATTTGAATGTTATGATACATGCATTGGGTTTAATATTACAAATAATGCAATTGGGACTATGATGATGCATGCTATGTATAGAAAGGAATTGGAGCTATTGAGGAAGACATTTTCCAATGATGGGCAACCTCAAGCAGAGGATGACCAAGAGAAGGCTGTGGTTGAAAGATTGTTGACATGGATGTAAAAGTCCCCATAAAGCACCACTAATGAGGTAAAAATTGGAAAGAGGGTTCTAGCAGCCAAGAACCGATATAAATCTATTTGTGCCTATCTAGCACAAGGTATGAAGGGATTTGGTAAGAACCCCTTCTGAAATATTTTGTTTTCTTAGTGTTGTGCATGAACTTTTGAAAGGAAATTGTATGCCTTGGGTACCCAAGTAAGGTATGATTCAGGAAGGAGAACTTGAATGATGGAGGTATGAACCTCTGGTAGTAAACATTGTTTGTAACCCTTGGAAGAATTCATGAATTGATATGTCATAAATGCATTGACCAATCAATGAATTCTTAAAGGCATTCATGTGTACTGATTTGGGATCGTGATTGACCTATAGCAGGCAATATGGCCCTGCTGTAAGAATGAAAGAAAATGAATAAGCGATATGAGGAAAATGTTGGTTAAATTCCAACACACCATGGCCAAGAACCAGTCATAAAGTGTGACGAACTTGAAAACAATGCAAGAGTGAATTGGGTATGAATGTGGCCATGAATAATTGGCACATTTGTTAAAATCATTTGAAATGTTGAATTACATTTTGAAAGGGTTGGTATGTTGAAATGAGGCATAGAAAAGGAATGAGATTCCCTTTTTATGTTTATATAGATGTGATGAACTGTTAGTATGCATGGTTTTGAATATAGATATATATACATGGATGCATGAGAGACTAACAGTTTGTTTGGCTATGTAAAGAATGAATTGCAGGGAGGAAATGGGTCTTGGATATGACAGTATTATAAGCCCATAAGGAAGACCAATTTCCTATTGAGCCAAATTGCAAGGAATGGTATTTCATTTTTGAGAAAGTGAATTTGATTGTTAGTATGCACAATTCTGATATTGTTTGTGATGACATTGTAAAGGTGAAATAAAAATGTATGTGCATGGAAAAACTAACAATTTGTTTGGCTGATTGAAGTTGAAAGTGCAGGAAGCAAAGGGGTATTAGATATGGAAACATTGTAATCCCACAAGGAAGACCAATTTCGTACTGAGCCAAACCACTATCGGAAGGAAAGTCCCATAATTATGAATTTGGTTCCTGTGCGGAAAAAATATGGAAATAAAATGTGGAATTGGAAATCTATTGGTGACATATTTACAAGGAAATTTTGAATTTAAAGTTTATGATGATGTCTCATGAATTTCTGTATAACTATGATATAGGTGAAAGAAAAAGGCCTTCAAAGAGTGAAGAGACGAGAGACTGAAATCTCGGGTTCGAGGAAGAACTGTGAAAAAGAGTATAATCCGATTACATGAAATAGAGACTAACAATTTGTTTGGTTGTGTAAAGAATGAATTACTAGGAGGAGAGTAACCTTCATCCCTATCTATTACAGTACTAGGAGGAGGAGGAGAGTAACCTTCATCCCTATCTATTATGGTACCGGGAGAAAGAGAGTAACCTTTTTCCCTATCTATTACGGTACCGAGAGAAGGAGAGTAACCTTCACCCCTATCTATTACGGTGTCGGGAGAAGGAGAGTATCCTTCATCCCTATATATTATGGTGTCAGGAGAAGGAGAGTAAACTTCATCCCTATCTATTACGATGTAAGGAGAAGGAGAGTAATCTTCATCCCTATGTATTATAGTTCCAGGAGAAGGAGAGTAACCTTTGTCCCTAACTTTAGCTGAGACGGAAGGCTGTCAAGATGTAAAAACATGACAAATGACTACTGCTAAGCCATGAGAACCCCGTGGTAATCCATGATAGCCTATAATATGTTGTGTTGAGGTAAAACAAGCCAATTTTGTAAGACTCAATTCTGAGGGATGTCTTGACTGTAAGACTCGATAGAGTCTCTGGAATTCTTTGTGTGCAAGGAAACCTTGGCATGGAAAGATGGATCACCCGAGGGACTGTATAGCAGAGAAGGGGATGCCTGATCCTAGGCCAATAGGGTGAGTGACTGCAAGGAAGAGGATACCTTAATAATTCTTGTAAACTATTGATTAGGATCATGTACACGATGGGTAGTTATTCTTGTGCAAGAAAACCTTGGCAAGGCAAGATGGATCACCCGAGGGACTGTGTAGCAGAGAAGGGGATGCCTAAGCCTAGGCCTTGAGGGTGAGTGACCGCAAGGAATATAAAACTTTGATAGTTCTTGTAAAATATTTATGGGGATCATGCACCCAATGGGTATGTCAAGAAAAAACAATGAGCCTGGATAATAAACAACCATGTGGATACAAATCCACAAACTGCGCAGATAATTATTGTGCTAAGATTAGAACAAATTTTCCTATAAATTTTTATACAATGTTATCACATGATACTATGATTAATATGCTTGTTGTCCAAGAATTATTGAAAGCACGTGACGAAGAATAAGGGTCTGAAACAGGACCTGACCGAGAAAGAAAGATCAAGATTTATGAAACAACAGAATGGGAAAGGCTTGACAGGTGTTTTGAGGAAGAACACTGAGGATAGTGTTTCTTTAAGGGGGAGGGTATTTTTACATCCCTATTTCCCACATATTGTAATTAATCATAAAATAGGATTGCCATGCTAAGGCATGTGGACAATGTAAATGTATTATTGTTTGAGTTGCCAATACCTGACTGTGGAGGTGAAGCCTTGAAAGTACTAGCCATGATATCACTAGAGGAAATAATGTGAAAACTATAAGAGAGGGCTCATTATATTAAATAACCCCAAATTTCCCTTGATGGGGGTAATAAATCTCCTTCAGATCCCAAGGAGAGAAGTCGGTTAACGAAGAAAGGACCAGTGGTTGAATTATCAACCACTCCCATGAATGGAAGCATGGTCTGACTGCAGAATGTCAGCCCGAAGTACCATTGGGTATGACAGACCAAGCTGACCTAATTTCCCTTTTGACAGAAGGAACAGGATGGGTCGAGAACCATCTTGGGGAAAAGATATAAGAAAATTGGTAAGGAGAATGCGAGATCTCTCCAACAGATGAGGAAAAAAAGGCTGCGAGATTGATGTCGATTGAGCATCTGATAAACCTCGCCCACGACCATAATAGAGAAAGAAATCTTTGAAAGTTTTAAGAGAACATAACCCAAGAGGAATATGAAATAGAGAAAGAATCCTTGAGAACTGTGAGAGTTCCCTCGTGATATATTGGCTTGGCACAGGGGTGGCTAGAGTGCTAAGAATGAATGCCTCTGAGCCTATGGTCAGTTGGAAGGATGAACACCCATAGTCAATTAGTTGGCTACCACCTGTAATAGATAAGTAATCACATATATTGTGTATTTAAGTGGTACTATGAATTAAAGTTGGATATCCTATGAATGTTGCAGGGATGGATATGTTTTCTTAATGATTTATACTGTAACCTTTTTGTGTTTGCTTGATTGTGTAATTAGGAAAGTAGGAAATTGTATGAATTGGACATGTTTTTATACTCATAAATGGTTACGTCTTGTGGTGGCTTAAGACAGAGCCACAAACTACGAGTTAATCTACTGTGGGCATAGTTTCATGTATTCATATCGACCCTCCTAGTCGTTCTGAGTCCCTTGGTGGATGAAGTTTGTTAATCTCAGGAGAGGTAGTGCACATATGCACATGCTCTCTACAAGGCATGCAGAGATCGAGAACCACTTAAGTTCTAGACTTGATGAAGGAGCGCAAGAGTTGTGCAGAAGACCCTTCTAAGTGTTAAGTTCAAGAGAAAGAGGGAAATGCTCTTAAATCCTTCATAACTGACGAATATTAGGAAGGATAATGAGATTAAAGTATCAAAAGGGAATACCCTTTTGTTTGGAATATGAAAGGATGAGACCTTTCGGGAGGATCCAAGGATATATCGGGACACACCTTGACCATCGGATCTATGAGTTTGGAGTTCGCACGACGGGAGAATAGTGTGTTGGTGTGACTAAACCTCTAAAACCCAAAGTAACGATGTGATCTAGGCCATATATCCAAGGATCTATCGGGACCCACATTGACCGTCAGATCTGTGAATACGAAGTTCGCGTGATGAGAGAATCACGTGTTGGTGCAATTAAACTTCTGAAACCCAAAGTTGCGATGTGATATGGACTATTGGATTGAGGAAGGTCATGGATCATCGACCCGACATGAGAATATTAACGCAAGGATTACATGGGAATTAGAAATTCCCTAAGGACCAAGCTTAGAAGAGACTAGCGCTTTTGGGAAGCGCAGATGAGGTCCAAGAGGCAAAATTGTTTCAAGTTCATAAGCTCAGGAGCAAAGTGGAAGTCGAGACCCATACATCAAGGCTCACAGGAAGTAAATCGAAGGTTGAGACCTTTGAAACATCTGAAATATTCCAAGTCAGGGAAGAAATCGAAAGCTCGGGAGGAGGAGCAACAGTGACCATTTGATAGAGCATTGTGAAAGATCTGGACTGCTGGGATCCACATCCAGACAATTAGAAGACAACACAAGAGGAGATCAGATCTGGGTCGTCAAATCTGAGCGTGAGGACCAACATTCATTGGATCCCAAGAAAAGTGTACGCTTCCTAACACTTTGAAAGTGCACAGGAGAGTGGACTTGTGAAGTCCTAAAGTTCTGAAGTCAATCAGAACCGTCTAATGTCAGGGTTGATATGTGGCGTAAGATCCACAACTTCAGAGGTTTGTGGACAAGGAGGAGTACAAACAACCGAAGTAAATCCTATCAGTTGATCGCCAGGGAATACGTGTCAGGAGATCATGTATTTCAGGTAAAAGCACTCCAAAGAAATGGGTGCATAAGATTTGAAGTGCCCGAAACCCAGAGAGCTAGAGAGTCAAAGCGTCGAAGAACTGGAGAGACGAAGTGTCGAAGCACAGAAGGGCTAAAGAGACAAAGAGTCGAAGGACTCTAAACCGTTAGATCCAGAGAGACACATTGCGATAGATTGCAAGATTCAGGTAAATTTCATTGGAGTTTCAGTTGAGAATTGAGATTCCCGAACCCTAAAGACCCAAAGTGAATCTAGACTGCCAGATCCAAAGGGACGCGTGACGATGGATCGTGGACTCTGGAGAAATCTGTTCGAGATTTTTCAGTTGATATTTGAGACTCCCAAAGTCTAGAGAGCTAGAGAGTCGAAGAATATATCAGTCGTCAGATCGTCCGAGGTAGATCTCAGTCGTCAGATCGTCTGAAGTAAATCTAAAGCGTCGGATCGTCCGAGGTGAATCTGGACCGTCTAATCAAGAAGAGATGTGGTGTAGATAGGTGGATTCTAGGCAAGGTCCTGAAGTAATTCATAGCCATTAGATCATGAGTCCAGGTGGCATAAATATGTATATTTTGGGTTAAGACCCAAAGCAAGCCTCAACCGTCCGATTCAAGTGGACATGCCACAAGAATCTACTTACTTCGAGGGGAAGTGAAGTTTGATATTTGAAATCTAAGAAGTCTAGAGACCCGAAGGAAATCTCAACCATTGATCGAGCAAAGGGGCTACAGGACCATTGATCTAGTTGAAAGGTCAAACCCCCAAAGCAGAGGCAAAGTTGTTGATTGAGAAGGATAGGTGCCTGCAAATTGTCGACTCTGGAATATTGACGTATGAAAGAAATGAAAGTTTGAGACTTGAGAATTTTGAAGTCCAAAATTCCGAAAGAAATCACAACCGTTGATTTGCAAGAGGTCAGATCTGATCCACAACTTTGACAGGGATAGATCTGAGTAGTCAGTTCAAAGGCACTGTCAATATTGTGATATCAATGGTCCTGTAGCATTGTGGGGATCGAAGATGTGTGGAATTTAAAAAGTTGAGGTCGGGCCACAATCCAAACCATGGTTTTGAAGAAAGGATATGTGGAGGCTCGAGGATAATTGTGGGCTAAAAGGTAGTTTGGTTTCAAACCGCCTTTGGCCACTCCTGCAATTGTGTGTTTGTGTGAGGTTATCTCCCAAGGTCAACTCAAGAAGGGGCTTATCAGAAAAGGGGCTAGTGCCCAAACTCAGGTATTTCCCAAGCGTGAAGTGAAGGTCGCTGGTACCATTAGACCTGCACCCGGAAGTCGAAAGGGTATGTGTTTAATTATAGAGAGAGACCAACAGGGTCTTAGAGAGTCGTTGGGTTTAGAATAAGAGATCCTTGATCGGGAGGTCAGACTGGTTCCCCGACTTCCCAAATTAGAAACCATGGATGGATAATATGTCCTTTAAGAAAAGTGAAATTTTTTATGCCCCGTCGTGGGTGTGTTACAGTTGCAATGGAGATTACCTCTAGAAAAATATTTGAAGACGGAAGCTCATTAGCTTCAAAATATAACCACTTCTTGGTCACCTTCAAATTCCAAGATTTGAATAATAATGATTAATGGGTAGGCTATCATTACAAAAACCATCCAACAATAGGGTGCATAAAAAAAGAAAAACTCTTCATCTCAAGACCCTCTTTTTATAGTACTTGAAACTTATGCCACATGTCTCCCCATCCAAAAATACAAATCAATAATTATTTTAATTATTAATGTTCATATTTATATTTGTCACTCATATGCACAAGTGCACATGTTTCCTATAAATAGATAATTTCCCAATTACCAATTATAAATAGATAATTTCCCTCATCCACATTTTCCTGACTCCTAAATTTACTCATAGATGTTTCCTTGATTTTCTTCAAGATTCCTCTCTTGTGTTGCATGGGTATTTTCATGTCCTAGTTTTTTACTACTCTAGCCTACCATTGTTTTAGCTCACAATTCAAACTAAGTTAGGATTCTCATTTCTAATTCTTATCCATGACTTATGAGTTTTCTTGAATTTAATTTTTCCTTATTAATTAATTGATTTAAAATAATATCATGCACAATTTTATAACCTAGGCTTTCTTCTTAATATTTTATCTCAATTTGAATTTATTATGAATCACTTATGAATGAACACTAATATTCAAAAATGTTCCTTTAGGGTATTAATTTTGTTTCTCTTTTATAACTCAAATTAAAAATAATTATTGTTTTCCCTTACATCAAATGCATAATAATAATTCTTTTGGAAATTATATTTTTAAAATTCACTTTTCACATTATTTTTCATTAATAACTTTTATTAAAGACACTAAGGGTTCCATATATGTCATTCTCTTCAAAGACGTACTTAATGTACTGCAAGGATTCTATGCATGAATTCCCTTCAAGTATTTTACCTTTGATCAATGGGGAATTGTCACAACATTAGAGACATTGTTAACTCACATTGTTTCCCTTATTAAGGGATTAATGGATACTAACGAATATGGATTCACCTTATTATGTGTCTCTCCATTGATCCTCGTAAGTGACCGAATTTGTGACCTACCCTCACAAAAATTTGCAACAATAGAGTAAATGTGTCATACATTTTTCAACTGTAACCATGTAAGGAGTGCTAGTAGGTGGAAGCAAGGATGCTACTCCACCTCTCTTGATAGTACCTGGTATATCTCTATACAACCCCATTACCCATGTGTGGATCAAATCAGAAAGAATTTTCCCCATGTTTGCATTCTCTACATCACTTCGTCGATACTTTTTCATTATTCATATAAATTATACAAAACATGTTCATCAAACAATTACTATTTCCTTACTCAATCCAGATTCCTAAAATCTTTCCAGTAATGTTCAACATCAAAGTGTCCCTATAGTTCTCTGTCACACTAGGAAAACTATTAGTAATATCTACAATTAATATGTCAAAGTCTCATGTAAAATCATCAAGACAATTAATTATTATCATTCATTTCATCAAGTCATTTCATAAAGTATTTGTCCAAGCATCACATGTATTTAATTTAACCAATTCGTCATTCTCAAATTTACTCAATCATAATTTAGAAGTAAGTATCAATATCATAATAATAGTGAATAACTAGGTTATCTGTGAACTAATTCCCTCAAATAATAAGTTTTTTTTGTAATATTAATCAGATAAAATAGGGAACTACATAAACCCCCTAATAGAATAAACTTTGTATTCAAGTTTCAAAACAGATACGGAAATTGTCGACGCATCTCAAGTGTGTCCTTCCAAGTAGAAAAACTGAGACTATAACTATCTCACTATACATTCGTCTAATATATCAAATGACATTGAAGATATCGAGTGCCCAGGTCCAAAATACATATCAATTTGTTCATCAAGGCTCCCTTGTCCAGAATATGAAAATTTGTGATCTAGGTGGATATCGGTGGCCACCCACCTTTTCCAACTGGCTCAAAACAGTTTTTTGGAAATTTGGTAATTTACTATTTTTAGTAGTTTATTGGGTCCTAAATGATTTTTTTTTGGGAAAATGGGGAGAAACATGGAAGTTCCTTCAATGTTTCCCGCAAAATGAATCTCCTCGACGATACATTTCCAATGGGCTATCATGCGTCGAAAACAAAGATCGTATGCAGAAGTTACGACCCCGGGAAGTTGATGTACTAACTTACCCAAACACGACCCACATGACTTTTGGCACTTCATCTCCTAGGGTTAGGTTTTTGGATGTCTATGGTTTTGGAATTCCTAATTATTGTAAAAAGGCCTTTAGATCCTCATTGTAATCATCTTCTTGTGAATGAGCACAGTTGGCACATCTCTTCTCAGAATAAGTCTCCACCATTCCAGCAAGGTTGTTTTCCGCTGCATTTTACAGTTTCAACTTATTTCCTTATTGAATAGACAACCAGTTTTACTGTATCTCTGTTATTTTGTTTTAAGTGCCTATTAATAATCTGTAGTCATTTTATTCTTCTCATAAAATCTGGATCAATGTCTTAGATCAATAACATCTGAAGGATCATAAATATAATGATGTTAAACTGAAACATGGAAACAATCATGCATACATTCTAAAGATGCAGGTAAATAAAATGATATGCAATGTCTCCCTTGTTCTCTAAAATCTCAAAAGGTATAACATATTGTGGTGATAATTTATCTCCCTTCCCAAACTTAATTAGACTCTTTTGTGGCTTCAAACGCAAAAATACTTTGTCTTTGATCTCATAACTTCAGTCAATCCTATGTGCATCCGCATAGATTTTCTGTATGTCATGAGATTCCTTTATCCTTCCTTTAATTTTTTCATCTTCTCCTCCATTTATTGAATTACTTCTAGTCATACCATAACTCTATCATCTAGTCTATCCCAACTAAGAGGTTTTCTACACTATCTCCCATATAGGAAATCAAATAGTGCCATGTTTATAGAAATTTGATCATTGTTGTTATAAGAACATTAAACAAGTGGTATAAATTACTTCCAACATTTTTCTTGATCCATAACACACATTCTTAACATGTATTCCAAAATTTAATTAGTTCTTTCAGTTTGACCATTAGTCTCTTAGTAATACAACGTACTAAAATTTAGTTGCATTCCCAATGTTTCCTGAAAACTCATTCCAAACCTTCCCATTGCTCCTCTATTTGAAATTTTTTTTTTTGGAAAAACGTGTAACCTCATTACTTCATTAATAGATACCTTGACCATATATGGAGTTTGATATGTAGTCTTTACTGGTATAAAGTGTGCACTTTTAGTCTAAATGTCTACCAAAATGGATATGGAGTCATGTCTCCTTTACATCATCGGTAATCCAAATATAAATGCATCAAAACTACCTCCCATTTTGATTCTAGTATCGGATGTGGTTGTAAAAATCTTTTTGGATATTGATACTCAACCTTTCCTTGTTGACATTCAAGACATCTCATTACAAAATACACTATGTATTTCTTCATTCCTTTCCATAAAAATAATGGTTTTAAATCTGCATTCATCTTTTTGAATCCTAGATGAGACATATATATTTTTCTATGAGCTCCCATTAAGATCAAATTATGTATTTCTTCGTTTGGCGGTACATATATTCTTCCATAAAATCGTAATAAACCATCGTCTTCCAAAGTGTATCTTTCAAACTTTGAAATTCACCCGACTTCATTCCCAAGGTCAGATTTAACTTCCTTATACCATTTATCTTATAACCATAATTTTAAAATATTTTCTCTCAAATTTGTCTTTAAAAACATAACTAAGAAAATTCACGGTCTTCAACTTAAAGAATCTAGGACTCTATTTATTGTTCCCTTAAAGTATGCTTTATCAAAATTGTATTCACTTAAT
>SNQJ01S0058490.1:28421-45467 GCA_010110895.2 Picea sitchensis
ATTAAGCATGTAATAATGAGAAAGGACCTTATATACCTTGGAATGATCAGATGTAGTGATATTATGAGTCTAAACACTAGTGATGAAGGGTATAACAATGGCAAAAAGTATGGGCAAAAAGGGTACAATATGTGGTCCTAACAAAAGGTAATATTCCCTTCAAAGTTTTTGATTTTGGAGAATTAGGAAAATTTTATGCTAAATTACCTTACAAAAATAAAAATAATGAAGAAGATTTCGGCTTCAAAAGGTACAGGAGGGGAAAGACTGAAAAGAGAAGAAAGTTCTTCAGGAAAAAGAAGAATTTGTATACCAATGAGAATGAAGAATATAGTGAAAGGGGGAGAACATCCCTTTTCCATTGATATCAAAGGGGGAGAGTAAAGAGACAAGGGAAACTTTCAATATAGGGGGAGACTTGTAGGAAGAAATCAATTTAGATTAGAACATATCTATGGTTGCATATACTGGAGGAGTTTCAGATTGTGTTTCCATTAATGAAAAAGGGGGAGTTTGTTGGAAAATTGTTTTCATTGATTGCAAAAGTATATACGATTGTGACAGTCATGAATGTCAGTAGTGTCAAAGAAAGGGGGATATTGTGAATACCTATATATGTCATTGACCTTATGTAAGAACCCTATGTATTTACCATGAACAACAACACCATAACACCAAGATGATTGTGCGTGAAATGCAAGGTTTGAATAAAAATGGATATTGGAAGATGGAAAAGATGAACCTGCAAATAGAGGACGAGATCGAGGAGACAAAAAAACTAGCAACAAGAATCTAAAGGAACAGAGGAATCCTAGGCACATGCTGATGGATCTTTGTAAAGGGTTCTATGAGTATTCCCAATGTCTGAGATAACCAAACCGATACAAAATATAAATCACACATTCATAAGGAAATTTGATTTCAAAGAGTTATATTGCAAAAGAGCTATTACGTAATTTGAATAAGAATGATTGAGCTATGGAACCTTGTGCGAGGATTTACCTTTTAGTTATGGGGCCCAAAATATCTAAAACCAGATATCGGAGTACTAGAAAATTTGTTGAAAATGCATTGCCAAAATTTTCGGTGGCCCAGGGGCTTGGTATCCATGTGGCCCAGTGCCCAAGTAGTGGGGTCCACTACATTAGATATCGAACATAAGATAAATATACACAGTGGTTCAAGGAATCACACTATCTTGATACCCTGATATCAAGGTTTCACAAACAAGGTTCCATACTGGACGTTTTGAGTGGTAAAGTGTTAAAATCATGGGGAGATGATACCTAGTGGGTCAATGCAACATAAGAGCCACGTAAAGTCCATGACACTTTCCATGTCATCACAAGGACAAAATACACATAACCTAGCACATGCGTCTGATAGTCCACATGGAGACCATATGGATATAGACATATCATATATCAAAGGATTAAAGGAGTAGTGAATTGTTGGAATCCTAGAGGCATGGGGGGATGATACCATGGTGGACCTGTGCCTTGGTGATACGATATCAAAGTATCAAATACCAGAGGAATGAAGTGCATGCATAATTCCAAAATTTTGGGGGCCCAATACCTGGTAGGATAACTCATATGTCCCAATAGTATCCATATCGGTGCATGTTATAACCCTAATTTGCACCATACCTGCTTACCTGGCATCAGGCCATCTCAAATTCCTTATATGTCAAAACACTACTGAACAACTCTTCTAAAAATTCTATTTTTAAAAGTCCACACTAGCTGACCCACTACAACCCACTTGGATCTACAGTGTCCATGCTAGCTGGCCCACTACAGCCCGCGTGGACCTTCAGAAGCACGAAAAAAGGAAAGTTGTCGACGGAACACACAGCTTTGGGTGAGTTAACTGAATCTTATGGCCATGCATGGCCGAGGGTTTTCCCAAATACCTAGATTCTTCTAGCCTATAAAAGAAGGGTTAAGGGCCCTATTTGGAAAAGGGAGAATAAGAGTAAAGAAACTCTACCCAATTGCACATTCCCATTGTCCCAACCCTTTAGCCATCCTTATGCAAAGAGAGATGCAAAGAAAAGAAGTTTGAGGACATTTGAAGAGGAGCCCAGGATCAGGATTCGTGGAGCAGTGGCCGGTCTCAACATTGTAAGTTGATTCATTAAAGTTAATAATAAAGAAATGCTTTTCCTGTCCCACTATATGAGTTCTTCATAGTTTAGTGAATATATGTTTGAATCTCTAACCCATTAATTTGTAGAACAAATGCATGTAGAGTTTGTTGCTTGTTTTATATGCAGGTTAGCCTTAGGAGGATAGTTGCTAGCAAGCGATCAAGCATGAAGAAGGATCAACATTGAACGTTCGGAATAAGGTATGTTCATTTAACCATGTATTTTCTTGAAAGAAATGGGGATTAAGTTTGGGACGATGGTATAAAGTAGGATTCTTTTGGTCTTATATGCATGCATAATATAACCCTAAATGCTAGTCCATAGGGGGATTTCCCACCACAACAAAATTGGTGACCATACTGGGGAGGTCTCTAGGTTTCCTGGGAATATTTTTGCGTAGTTTTAAAAGACTGGTTTTATTTCTTGTTTTTTGAAGTTTCTGCAAAGTCCGAGCTAACAGAGATTCTGGTCTTCCATACCAATCATCTCTGTTCTTTGCTTGAATGTGTTTTTTCGAGACCCACTGAGGTACATGTGGCCTGCATCAAGTTTGTACGTGTGTACCCACGTCCTACTTTCTTACATCCCGCGTGCACATGCTAGTTGAAGAAGTAATAGTAGCGTGTATGATTCCAGAAAATTTGTGAGGCAGTCATCCTCTTCCCTGTCAGAATCAGACATTCTCAGGGGTTTTCTAGAACTCTTTCTAGTCTTGGTTGTTTGTAGTCTATAGTTTAAGGTTAATCTTAGATTAGTTTGTTTTACGAATTTTTTCCTTGCATTATTTTCTTTTTTCTATGAAAGAAAGTGTCTAAGCCTTCAAGAGATCCTGGTTCTCAGTATCAGTGGTCTCTTCCTGGTTTGGATTGTCTATTTTGATTTGTTTCATATTTTTAGAGGTACACGCGACCTGTATAAGGCCAACACGCATGTACACGCCCTTTGGCTCTACACAGCTCGCGTGCACACGCTTGCTGTTGAATTTTCAATAGTGTTCTTATGAAGGATAGTTTTTGTTGAGGGTGAGGAAATCATATTTTCCATTGAGAAGAGTTATACCTCTCAAGTTTTTGAATCTCTGTCCTAGCATTCAGTAGCTTAGGTTTAATCTCAACTGTAGCTTTATTTTTTCATTTACAAGTTTTTCATCAAAATTTTCTTTAGGGTTTTTAGACAAGTGTGAGAGTCATTTTTGAAGTTGCTAGTGTGTGATTTCTTGAAGTGATTATTTGCGATCTACGATTAGGCCAGAAGTTTTTCTTGTTTTTTTACTTGTTGATATTTTTCCTTTTTTCTTTTTGAGCATTCAAATAAAAAATATATATTTCATTTCTTTGTTTGGTTGAAAAGCGTTGTTTTGCATTAGTAACCAAGGAAAAGTATTTTCTTTCTTAAGTTCTTGATAGTTTACTTAGATCGTAAGTAGCTCATAGTCAAGTGAAATCCTGCTTTAAGTGTGTTGTTCAAAATATGTTAGAAAATTCTTTAAAAAAAATAAAAAATTGAAAAGTTGTTTCAAATTTGCGTTAAGTGAAGATTTGTGTTTCCAACTTTCTGTTCATTTTTACTTTCGTCTTTCAAAAATCATTAGTTTCACTTTCATACCTTTTGACATAAGACAATCCATAAAATTAATGCTAAATCTAAAATTTATTAGAATTTTATGTTTGTAGGGTTAACCAACTAGTTCATGATTAGGGCCTTGGATTAGGTTTGAGAGGAAACTTTTCAAGGCCATTAAAATCAAACATTGGAGTCTGAGTTAGGGCATGTCCAAGTCCAATATCATGAAAGTTATCTGGGACCCCCCTCTAACACAGGGGATAAACATGAGGTCGCGTGTGGAAAGGTAGTGGAGATAACCCCTCCAAAGTTGGACCAATCATAGTGGAGAACACATATAGAGGGCTTGTCTTGGGATTCCATTGATTGGATTTCCCACGGAGCTTCGTGGGACTTGAATCCGTTTGAGGTCCTCAGTTGGTTTCCAGACCACTTTCTCTCGATACCCTTGACAGGTTTCGGGCTCGATACCCTACTCATTGTGGTTGACCCGACTTTCGACTGTACCCACCTGGTGACTGTTCACGCGTTGGAAGCCTAGTTGCCTATATTTTCTAGGGACATACACAGGTAACTGTGGGGCTATACCATGGTACCTATGATAGAAATTGGGCCATTCTTTGTAGAGTATACCCGGAGGGTGCTTCTATTTTCGAGTTTCACTTCACCGGTAAGTTTCTCTAGTGATGTTTGTTGTAACTGTTCTTCCAATTAATTTAGTGTTTTCCTGTCTTATCTTGTAGGGACTTTTTAGTGTGTGTTGTTTTTGAACGGTTAGACTACCCTAGTGTGTCTTTGATCTTCTCACACCCCCGCCACCACTAAGGTGAAATCTAGACCAACAAGGGTCTTTTGAAGCGATCGGGTCACACAAAGTTGTGCCCGACCAACATCCGGAGGAATCAACTATCTTAGAATTTGAAGCGTAGGCTCCTGGTCCACCTGAAACCTCCATCACTGATCTTTCGGCACCCACCATCGTACCGATTCATCCTTACGAGTGCCAGATAGTGTCATACGTAGCAATTGAAACAAATGTTATTACTCCTTCTGGGAATTCTTCAATTCCCACTACGGTTGTCACCACAGGAGAGTTTCCACCTCTTAACCCACTATAACCGGTCTGAGCCACCACGGTCTCGACCGCCTCTACATCGTACAGTGGTCTGATCTCCTCTCTGGTGGTGGCCACAACCCCTTTCACACCAAGTGTGATAGGCCCTCTGTTCTCATACAAGATGCCTAGTTCAGGTACAAGTCCTGTACTTTCCTACTCCACTTCATAGACTTTAGGTCTGGGGGCAGGGAGCTCTAAATCTCCTTTGCAAGGACACATGGGGAAACTCCTACTACTTTTAACACTTTCCCTTATGGGGGAGGTCATATACATCCTTCATCCCCTTCACTCGGTGGCTCGCATCAACAATCCGTCGGGCCACTTGCACACCATAGTTTATTTGGAGCAGGGAGTCAAGGACCACCTTCGCATAATATGCCGATAGGTTCGACATCGTTTTCTTTGTTCGGTGCATTTGGTAACAACACCTTCTCGTCAACTACTTTCCCAACTGGGGGCAACCCCAGTTTCGGACAACCTATTCCTATGCAGGGTACTATTCCTGCACAAGGGGCACACCCAGGAAATTCTTCTGCATTAGGGCCTTGGAATTCTTGGCAGGGATCCATTCCCTCGTCAGGAATGCCGATCTGGGGTAATTATTTTCATAATCAATGGAACCCCAGACAAATAACTATGCCTATCCCCATGGGACAGACATGGGGAAATCCTTCCCAAAGTCCTTCGAATGTAATGCATGCCCAACCATCTATGTCCTATTTTGGAAATCAGCCGATGATGTCTCCTCATACGCAAAATCCATATGCTGGCCATGGCCATGGTTTTTACTAGAGCCCAAGCCAACATACGAACTTTTCCTGGAAACTTGGTGCCAGCCAAACTTTAGGCCTTCCTGGTTATGACCAACAACCCAAACTACCCTTCCTGGCAACCTTGCATTTGCTAGACTTGACAAGGTTGTTGAATGACCCTATCTATCACGATTCACATTGACCTCCTATGCCAACGAAATTGCCTTTGTACATCCCAAGTTTTGAAGCCAAGCCTAATGAATATCCAGGAGATCATGTGACTACCTTCCATCTTTGGTGCTCATCTAACTCGTTGAAAGACGAATTTGTACAGTTGCGATTGTTTCAACGTACTCTCATTGGGAGTGCCATGAAATGGTACATTGAGCTCGATCGCTCAAGATACTCTTCCTTCAGTGAACTGGAGATGGCTTTCCTAAACCATTTCCAGTTACCTGTGAGATACGATATAGGCACTAAATTGCTGGCCAATTTCTCACAAACAAAAGCGGACCATATCTTTGATCACATCCAAGAATGGAGATGTCGAAAGAGTTTAATTAAGGTACCAGTCCCACTAGCACTCTTTCTCGAGTGGTTCCTTAAGTCTTTGGTCCCACAGTTGTCCAAAGACATCATGATTTTGGGAGTATTTTCCAAAGAAGACACTATCATGAGAGCTCAACAACTTGATCTAATCTATTCTCAGTCCAGTTTATTATACAAGATATTACCAGATGCGCCATGCTCAATACTTGATAACACTAGACAGAGAGTTGGACCACATGCCGATGGTATTTTTGGTTTAGCACAAACAAATATCGCTGAGCAACTGACGAAGTAGTTGCAACAGTTGTCTATACAACACACAGCGGCCAACCAAAATACTACTTTGGCTCCTCCCCCTACAAAAACATTGGATGTACACATAGTGAAATCGACTAATCCAAAGGTCACCCAACAGCCTGAAGGAAAGAAAAAACAACGAAAGAAGGGTAAGGGGGATAGAAAACCTACTGATAATGCTGGCGGGGACAACACTGAGAAACGAAAGGTGAGGTATCCATGCAACTTATGCGTGGAAGATCACCCAACCCATCTATGTCCTCGGCTTGCAGAAGACCAAAAGTTTGTGACATAGCAACAACCTGTTGTGTTAACCCATCCATTTCAACATGGGAAAAATCTAACCCAAGCCTCTGCAAGCACGAAAGGGGGCATCCAAGTACCTTCTCTTTCTTTGAACAACCACGCATCCACGAATGTATATATGGTGAAGGGTGATTCTTTTATATTGACTAGAGCGCATGACTATAGTAAACCAAGCACTTATGAGAAGGGAAAAGAAGCCAAACTCCCATCTCTTCCTCTACAGATTGAGAGGATGTTGGGAGAAACAATGACACACATCCCCAAAGGTGCATCCAAAAAATATTCTCACAACCCAAATGCAAGGGCCACCCAGAACTATTCTATGGTGGAAGATTTATCACAAACCCCTTGTGCGATGTCTGCTTTGGAGGTCCTTCAAAGTTGCCCTTCCCAGAGGAAATCCTTGTTAACCTCTTTAGGATCTACCGAGACTTGTAATCTGGGTACAATCATGCTGGATACAATCGGCCTAAAACCTCATCTGCCTTACCTTGTAGCGTTTCAGATAGTAGTAGCTTATCCCACGAAAAATTTTACTCATAATATCTTCTGCACGATGGTTGATGAGGGAGCCTCAACATGCATTATGTCGTTGGCATGTTGGAAGGCTGTTGGCCAACCCATTTTGTCTATTTCACCTACTTTCCTCACAACTTTTGACAGTCATTCATTTTTCCCACATGGTATCATTCCCTCTTTCCCCGTGCAGTTAGGAGGGAAGACCATGTGTGTCGAGGTATAGGTAGTCGATGCGCCCCTCGACTATAACCTCTTTTTAGGAAGGAGTTGGACTTATTCCATGCAATTTGTGGTTGCTACAGTTTTTCGGGTCTTGTTTTTTCCACACGAGGGTCGGATAGTGACCATCGATCAATTGTCTTTCTCCATATCTAACCCTTCATTGGGGGCATCCACGGTCCTGATGATTGATAATCCTCAACCAAGTGTAGTCAATATAGGGGTTGGTTTGTGCCCATATTTGATGGGTACCTTCTATTACCCACCCCCTCAAGGTGATATCAAGTTTATATCCAATCACCATAAGGTTGAGATTTTTCAAGTTTCGTCATTCCACACGACTTACTTCAATGATCTATGGATACCTCCTTCCCCATCGACCATGATGGATGGGACAGGGCACCCAGGCATGTCCATGAATTTTTCCACAACTGAAGTAGCGTACTCTTTAGTCCAGCAAGCTTTAGCCAACACTGATCCAACTCCTGCACAAGAGTTAGATCCGCTTCTAGATCCTATTTGGGCTCAAGGCTCTCGTGCTAACACTGATACGTTAGACTTAGTCTTACCCTTTGATGAAGCAGTAATTGAAGAAATGACTAGTCTGGACAAACCGTAGGATGATCTTCATCGCAGATCATACTTCCTCCTAGAGTTAAATAGAATCAAGGCTAGATAATTCACCTTGACTATGACTGGAGATAGGTCTTGTCCTATTAATCCCTTAGCTACACATGAGATCTATGTTGAGGGTAATATGGAAACCATTGTTGAAACGATACCTATCAATATCTCTAGAACCCTTGGAATCATATACAATGTTTTCGTCGAAGCATACTTCTCCCCCGAGGAGATGCCAAGCATCGACCCACAAAGAGTTGATCATGAGCTAACTTTTTTGTTTTTCAAGCTCGCTTTGAGATCTGAAAGCAACATCCGGCGAGACTTCATTTATGCTTTTCGATCTCGTCTGGATTAACTGAGAAAAGTAACCTCTACGGGTCTTCTTTTAAGCTCTTTTTAGACCCTCTAAACATGAAAATATTGTAGAGCGATCTTGTGGCCTTTCACGCTCATTAAACTGAAATTTGAAGTCACGTCTATCCGGCAGTAGTTTACCCCTTTTTCAGTCCGAACGAACAACTGTACGAACAAAGGTATACTCTATGGAACTTCAATTCTTTAGAAGAGTACTCTCAGGTATAATTTTACCCCTTTTTTGGGCCTGAGGGAATTTACTTACGAAAAAAGAACCCCCATGGAGTCCATAGTTAAGCTCTTTTCAGACTCCCTAAAATTGAAAAGATCGTCGAGTGGCCTTATTCTTTCACACTCGTTAAACTGGTCCAAAAGAACATTCCTGATGGAGTCCATAGTTAAGATTTTTTCAGACTCCTTAAAAATGAAAAAATGGCCGAGTGATCTTGTCTTTACCACACTCGTTAAAATGATTTTGAATAGACGTCTTGTCGGTGCTAGTTTACCCCTTTTTCGAATCGACTAGACTATCTTCGAAAAAGGTACCCCAATGGAGTCTCCTTTTGTGTTTTCTCAGACTCTCTAAATATGAAAAACCACCGAGCTTACCTTCTCTAGGCTCGTTAAACTTACATCAAAGGACATTACCATTGTGTGTTTTGTTAACCACGTTTGCATACCTGTGTCTTTGGTATAAACGTCGGCTCCTTGTTGCTCCCAACTGAACCATCTAAAGCATACCTTATACGCAAGCCTTGTAGCACTTTTCCTCTGCATCTTAACACCCTTGGCCCCCAAAGGATTTTTCTCGAGTATCATTATTCTAAACATCAATCTTTTCCTTGCACCTTGAACTTGTATGTTTGTAACATTCGTTCCTCCATTATAACTTAACATTCTTTTATTATTTTTCCAAAATCATTGAAAAAGACAAAACAAATCAAATATACCCCAAAAAGAGGAAGGGAAAAGTATTTTCTTTATTGGCAACATAATGAGTCACCCTTGGATAAAGCACATCTGTCCATTTGTACGTCAAACTATGGGATGTAATATGACCTTAGGAAGTTGTCCTCGCTACATAGAGTTGTGTCCTCCTCCATTTGGTTATTCTTCCAAACATATGGAGAGTTTGTGTTGCCTCCTACTTCGTAAACTTATGATTAATGCCATGTTGCCTAAGTCTCATCATTTGTCGTGTTGTGGTCCAAGGGAAGTTTCTACCAAGCCTGAGTCTCCCCCTCTACAATTTGTCTCTTTCCCTCATACCCGGCCATCCTGAACGTCCAATCAAGTCTTTGTTCGAAATCAATGAAACCTTCAATCTGATCATCAAGATTCTCTAGTTCATGACCGACGAGCCATTGAAGACCTTTGGGTAGTGAATTTGTACACTCATATTACACTCCTACCTAAGTTTTTAAGATTTTGAAGTTGTTGCTTGAGCTCTGAATCCCTCATCTCCAACCATCAGGCCTTATCAGCTTTTGTGAAGATGGATACTCTACATGTATATCTTTTTTATTTCAAGATGTAGCTCTACTGTGTACTATTCACGGCTACACTTTATATAGTTATATGAAATGGATCTACAGTGTATTTGATTAGTAGCCATGCGTTTATTCTATCTCGAGCATGGGTATGCCTGCCTCGGTGAGACATTTTTTATTTTGCAGATGACACCTCCGGATTCTTGGTTCCTGGGCTCACTTGTTCGGCACATCAGTAAATATTGGTAATGTATTTTGGTCATCATATGCTCTTCTGACTTGACACATTAGGGGGTATCTGTTATAACTCTAATTTGCACCATACATGCTTACCTGGCATCAGGCCATCTCAAATTCCTTATTTGCTAAAACACTACTGAACAACTCTTCTAAAAACTCCATTTTTAAAAGTTCACGCTAGCTGACCCACTATAGCCCATGTGGATCTAAATTTTCCACGTTAGTTGGCCCACTATATCCCGCGTGGACCTTCAGAAGCACGAAAAAAGGAAAGTTTCCGACGGAACACACAGCTTTGGGTGAGTTAACTGAATCTTCCAGCCATGCATGGACGAGGGTTCGCCCAAATACCTAGCTTCTTCTAGCCTATGAAAGAAGGGTTAGGGTTCCTATTTGGAAAAGGGAGAATAAGAGTAAAGAAACTCTACCCAATTGCACATTCCCATTGTCCCAACCCTTTAGCCATCCTTGTGCAAAGAGAGATATAAAGAAAAGAAGTTGGAGGACATTTGAAGAGGAGCCCAGGATCAGGATTCACGAAACAGTGGCCAGTCTCGACATTGTAGGTTGATTCATTAAAGTTAATAATAAAGAAATGTTTTTCCCATCCCACTATATGAGTTTTTCATAGTTTAGTGAATATATGCTTGAATCTCTCTAACCCATTAATATGTAGAACAAATGCATGTAGATTTTGTTGCTTGTTTTGTACGCAGGTTAGCCTTAGGAGGATAGCTGCTAGCAAGTGATCAAGCGTGAAGAAGGATTGACATCGAACGTCTGGAACAAGGTATGTTCATTTAACCATGTATTTTCTTGAAAGAAATGGGGATTAAGTCTGGGACACCGATAGAAAGAAGGATTCTTTTGGTCTTACTTGCATGCATAATATAACCCTAAATGCTAGTCCGTAGGGGGATTTCCTATCACAACAGTTCCACATATGAACCATGTATGAAACTATTTATGTTTAGATTGGTCAATACCCAAACATAAACCTCACAAGGATAGGAATCTTCCTACATTTTTATAGAGGTGGTACTCCTCTTTGGATGAAATGTTGTTATATTATTTGTATGGTTTGGAAATGAATGTAAAAGGTGAATGATAAAAAGAAAACCGCTAAAGGTATTCCAAGAAATATTATATATACAAATGTAAAACCCTTATATACATTCATAAAAATATACATCATATCATTTGAAGAAAAGGTCAGATAAAATGTGTCAGTAGATATTTATGTCTACAAGGTTTTTTGGAGTCTCCTTTAAATAAACATTCTTTCTTTCTTGTAAGATAACTTGAACTCAAAATATGCAAAGAAATCTAAATGAAAAATTCATTATAACTCAAAACAAATTTCGATAGGAAATACATTTGAAATAACATGTTTTCAACTCAAGTCTTATAAATAACTAATGCAATTCCCCGAGTAGTTCTTTGCTGGACAAATTTATAAAAATATCTGAATATGACAAGTTTAATAATGTATGAAACAAAGGAACCGAAACAACTTCAACAATATATCAATGACAATTATATGAACTGAAATGACTTGCATCTACTTTTTAAAAGAAAGGATTGTG
Organism: Picea sitchensis; assembly: GCA_010110895.2. NCBI lineage: Eukaryota > Viridiplantae > Streptophyta > Pinopsida > Pinales > Pinaceae > Picea > Picea sitchensis. The sequence goes on from SNQJ01S0058490.1 coordinate 40,190, forward strand.
CTACTTTGGACCTAAAATGTTACAAGATATCTAAATAACTCTAAAGAAAGAATTGTTCAAACCCAAATCTTCTTGTTTGGCTTACAATACATGAAAGATTTGATGGAAAGAAACAAAAAAGAAGAGAATGTAGAGGGATAAGTCTTAGCAAGCTAGTCCACCAAATCTTTGAAAGATAAATCTTTTCTTCTTGCAGAGTCTTCACCACTATAGAAACTTTTGACTGCCAACCCCTTTATGGTGTTGTCTCTTACCCTTTTCAATGTTCTTGAAGTATTTAGGGTTTGTCTTTTTATAACTTTCCACGATTCCTTTTAGATTAAAACACTTTTAATTTTCACTTTATTGAATTCTAATTAATGATGTTATGTCCTTGAAATTCATGCTTCCAAATAGTTCCCACTTGTTCCTTGAATAAAGTTTATTTTAAAATTTTCAAGTTGATTTCCTTTAACAAAAGTGGACTGCGTTTTAATTTTATGAGCAATATATTTTCCCTTTAAACTATTTAAAACATTCTATATGAAATATTCATAATCTCATATTTCCAATGAGTCCTCATGAAAGCAATTTGGAGTTTTGTATCTCACAATATGAACTCGTGAAGTTGAGATCCCAAGAATATCTATCATCAAACCATAAAAACCAAGATGACTGTTATTTCAATTTTTGAGAGTAGCATGGACAATTTCAGATCTTTCAACCTATTTCATCATATTCCTCATCTAATTACCTTTCCAACTAGGTATAATTTACCCAAATCCGACTCTTGAATCTCAAGTTATGCCTTCTATAAGTTCGTTGTTGAGTAGTCATTCATCTAACTCATGGGTTAATATTATCCCTTCATCTTAATTCGTCCTTCTACTTTAAGACTTCAACTTTTCTTGGAAAATATATATCCCACATGCATGGGGATATTTGGATTTAAAGTGTTTATAATGTAAATTCCACCATGCCTCTCATGCGAAGCATATGGATACTATGGAGACTTAGATATTCGACCCTTAGAAAATTAGTGAATTAATTAAATATTTTGGTTTCCCAATCATCATCCATTCATCGCCAAGTAAGAACCTAGTTAGCAACAAGTCATTTCCCAACCATATACAATGTATCACACTCTGATAAGGTTCCACATGTCATAGTGTAACTGGTTTCCATGTGTAATAATACAATTGGTCACCATGTGTCAAAATACAAGTGGTTTCCATGTGTCACAATATGGTTGGAGGAAATAAAACTTAAGAAAAATGGTAAGTGTAGGAATGAAATGAGATACAGGGAGGAAGGTTGCGAGGGAGGAGGAAGGGAGGGAATGCATATGTGAAGTGAGGGATACATAATGAGGTAGGATTGTAGGTCCGAAGGAGAAGGTATGCATAGAGGAGTGAGGAAGGTTTTGAGGGAGGAGAGAGAGGGGATGTGTGGAGAGGTAATAAACGAATGTGGTGTGAAGGTGGGTGATGTGGAGGTAAGGGGAATATGGGGTGTATATATGCATGGAGAGGAGTAAGGGGGATTGTAAAAATGGTTAAGTGTGGTTGAATGGGGAAATGGATGAGTGGAGAGGTAATGTAGAGTGAGTGGTCTCGCAAGTGATATGAAACAAGAAGTAAAGAGTGGAAACAAGACTTGGAAACATGAAATATGGAATCTGGAATAAAGATGGAATGGAAGAACTAAGAAAGTGAATGGAATAAAGAACCAAGAAAATGAGACTAAGTCAAAACTTTGTCTCAAGTGCTAAGAATAGAACCAAGAAAATGTGAAAGTGTGGTTCCAAGAAAACCAACATGGTTCGAAGAATATAATCATGGTTCTGAGAATATTAGCATGGTTCAAAGAAAATATTAGTTCCAAAAATAAGATGTGTTGTACATGGAAAATCACTCTTTGGGTGATTGAACAAAAACCTGGATATCTTGAGCATATGGATTCATATTTTTAATCTGTAAAATGGATGATGAAGTTGAGATTGAGGGATATGCTATGAAATGATAATTCTTTAAAATTGTCTTCTTCTAATATCGATTTATTTTTTGTTTCTCCAAGAGTGGTAAATCTAGGTGATCAATTTTTTTGATCAACATAAACCAAGAAAATGTCATGTGTCAAGTGTTGAGTCATCATAGCACATGGACAAGAGTTGGAGGAAGTGATGATGTCATGACCATGTTAATTCCATAGTGAGCTCCATATCTTCCATTTTAATTGGGAGATGTTTCATAAGAATATTGGACCATGTGAGTACTAGTATATCACATACCATAAGAATGAAAGTAAATGTTTAAAGGCTTGGGGGTCCAATAGCCTGAGGGCCTGATAGCCCGGTACTCTGGTGGTCCCAATATCCAAGGAGCACAACATAATTCAATGACTATGATCAATACGTGGATTGATCGACAAATGTTGAGATTTGAGAGCGTATTGCGTGTTTTGATGGGAAGACATCATATCGATGACTAATGTTTAATACTATACATGATCTAACAGATTCTAAGAATTAAGGATATATGAACAAGATTGCGTAAAACATAAGGAATTTGGGACCAATTCGAAAGAATTCCATATAGCATGATTTCAAGGAAATTCAAAGGATTTAAAGTCAACCTTTTGAGCACATTTTTTATGTGGAAAACTTCATGGAAGTATGAAGAGTGTATAAATATCAATGCCATGATTTATTTGATAATATGTGAAGAAGTGTAAGGATGAGTATGCGAGAGTGAAAGAATTGAGGCTCATATGTTTTCGAGTGGAATAAAATGAAAGAAATAAGAATTCATTTGTCTAAGGGTGGCTTGGAGGTGCAAGGTCTAAGGAACTTATGAAATCAAGTAGATTGTGAGAAAAAGGAAAGTATTGTGATAGTAGAGATAGAGAAACATATTTGTATAGGTGAAGACTTGAAGTAAAGAGACGATTTTGTGTTGTTGATAGTTTTAGGAAATTGGTGTCTTCAATAGGTTGGTGCCTACATGTTTCCAAGTTGGTTCTCAACCAACAAGATTGGTGTCTCTTGCAGGTTGGTGCTTACATGTTGCCGAGTTGGTGCTCAACCAACAAGATTGGTGTCTCTTGCAGGTTGGTGCCTGCAAAATATTTTAGTTGTAGATTGGTGCCTACATGAATAGTTGAGTTGGTGCTCAATTGAGGACATTGGTGTCTCCTACAAGTTGGTGCTTGCAAATATTTTAACAATAGGTGTTATAAAAATAGGATCATGAAGAAATAAAATAAAATAAATGCAGAAATAAAACACATAAGATACACAATACAATAGAGACAAAGATATACATGGTTCAACCAGTGTGGGCTACACCAATTATATAAATTGCTAGGTCCTTCCTTTTTTAGTATCCAACAAAATGAAGGGATAAAACCTACAACACACCCGCTGTAACTTCCTCTTCTTTCTCTCACAATATCCTCTCTCAAAATACAATAATCACACCCATATAAAACCACACTACAATTCCCTCAAGAAAATAAGGTTTCCTTCTAGGGAAAAAAACCCTAAAATAACTTCTACCGTTAGATATGAGACCTTATAATGAATGGTTCAAATTGACTATGAAATTCCAATATTTTACAAGGTTTTTTCCAATATTTTGCTTCGGAGGCACTACCCCAGAATCCCCCGCTAGGGTGGGTTATAGAAATTATCATCGCCCCCCTAGAATCCCATGATGATAGTTGTGTGGGGGAAATCCCCACGACACCCCCTATTAGGGAATTGGGTCCAAGCATGGCTAAAGAAAACATACGAATCAAGAAGATAATTAGGCTCCACAACCAACAATATCCCACTTGGAGATTGATCACAAAAAATCCACTTTTGTTGTACCTATTGGACTATGATCAAAATTGGACCTGTAAAATTTCTGATCTTCATTTTCATGTTTGAAGACCAACTGAAACTGAGCAGGAACTTAGTTTTTCCCTGGTTAGTCCCTTTGTTAATATGTATGTAGGATTCAGGCTAGTATGTATCTTTTCCAACTTCAAATGTCCATCTTCCAATATGGATCGTATGAAATGGTACTTGAGATATATATGCTTAGTATTCAAATGGAAGGATGAGTTATTTGGAAGATGAATGGAACTCTCATTGTCACTATACAACCTTCTATTCTCTTGCTTCTTTCCATATTCCTCCATAAACCTACATAACCAAATCATTTATTTACTATCCTCTATAGTAGCAACATACTCTGCTTCTGTTGTTGAAAGTGAAACAACCTTTTGTAGTTTTGAAATCCAACTTACTATTTTTCCACCTATAGGAAAAACATACCCTGTGTTGCTTCTCCTGCTATCTTTATCACCTGCCATATCTGAATCAACATAACCCTATTGAACAATGTATGAACCTCCAAAAAATAATGCATGAGTAGAAGTACCTCTCAAATACCTAAGAAACCACTTTAATTCCTCCCATACCTAGATTGTTCATATACCTTCTCACAACTCCCACTACATTAGCAACATATGGTCTTGTGCAAACCATCACATACATCAAGCTTCCAATTGATAATGAATAAGGGACCTTGGACATGAATTCTATCTCCTCTTGTGTCTTGGGACACATTTCCTTGGATAATTTGAAATGGTTGGCCAAAGGTGTACTAACTGTTTTTGCATTCTGTCTTCTAAACCTCTCCAACACCTTCTCTATGTACTCACCTTGAGACAATGCCAATTTGGTATTTTTCCTCTCTCTTGTTATTCTCATACCAAGGATTTTCTTTGCATCACCCAAATCCTTCATTGAAAATGAATTATCTAATTTATTCTTGAGCACATTTCTATCCTCCATATTATACCCTACAACAAGCATGCCATCTACATACAATAGAAAGATAATATAACTTCCATTTTCTATCCTTTTAAAATAAATACAGTGATCATAATGACATCTACTATATCATTCTTCTATCATAAACCTATCAAATTTCAAATACCACTACCCTGGAGCTTTCTTTAGGCCATATAATCTCTTCTTCAACCTGCATATCAAATTTTCCTTTCCTTTGACCTCATACCCCTGTGGCTGCTGCATATAAATATCTTCCTCCAAATCCCCATGGAGAAAAGTTGTTTTTACATTTAAATGTTCAAGATGAAAATATTCTACCACCACAAGGCTCAAAATAGTCAATTTAACATGAGAAAATATTTCATCAAAATCTATACCTTTCTTTTGTGCAAACCCCTTTACAACAAGTCTAGCCTTGTACCGCTTTTTTCCTCCATCTTCTTCCTTCAACTTTTA
>SNQJ01S0058490.1:47708-71469 GCA_010110895.2 Picea sitchensis
CCTCACACCTCCCGTTAGGGAATTGGGTCCAAGCACGACTGAAACAAACATCTGAATAAGGAAAATAATTAGGCTCCACAACCAACAATAGGTTAGTACCTAGAAATAAACATTTTTTGGTTTTCTCCCATTTGGGTTTCCACATTAATTTTTTGTGCAGTGTTGATTGTATGTTTGTATTTACATTTCCATTAAATGTCTATGGTTGGTGAAGTAATAAATTGATAAAAATTGCAAGACAAGTAAAACAAATCCTATATTGGTTCACCCCCTTGTTAAGTACCTAAATATATATGAAGATAAATCTCAAAATAAACCCACAATATCAAAAAGAATAAACCAAACCATTCACCAAAATATTAAACACAAGAAATAGAGAAAACCCTTGAGGTAGGGTAACACCATATACTAATCCTTAAGGAAGGATAACACTCCTCAAACAATGCTTGATACAGTGACAATATTCTTCACTATGCTTCAATACATTTCTTACACTTCTTTATATAACATTCTCTATCTTCTAGGAACATTATAGAGAAGGAATATTCTAGAAAGTCTATTTATTATATATAACTACCATATTGGGCCTTATTTAGCAATATAGTGGACCTATTCCACCTTACATTGAATGGCCTCCACTAATAATACATAACCACATTTCCATTGGGTACCTCCCTAGGTATACTACATTTCATCCCCCTTCACATGTTTCATCCTTGAAAAAAGGGAATAAATCATACAATATGATTGGCTAAGAAATGTAGCCAACTGGGACCAAGTAAGACCATCCATACATCCTAATGGAAGACAAACATGATGTCCAACTACTTCCTTGCCACCTTGATCTTGATCTGCATCATGTCGGTGTTTCCATGGGATTGGTTCTCTAGCCTGATGTATTTCTCTAGTGCATGCACCTCTTGATTGGTTTTTTTTTTGGTTCCACGTTGGTGCATAAATGTGTTGATTTCTATGCCCTTTCCTTTATGACTATTTTTTATCTATATGATGTTGATGGCGACATACAACAATTGTAGGAATATGTTATTTTTTCTTCAAATCTGCAACACATTGTGCCTTTGAGTCAATAATCTCATTATATTCTTTATTGTGTCTATCACGCAGTTTTGTTGCATCTCCTTCAATACAATCTTCCTCTGATTCAACTTCAAACTCTCCCATCGTGGGCCCTTCTGTCTTACTAAGAGACACATCGTGCAATGTTATTTTCTTTTTCTTGTACCATAACTTCAAAAACTTCTTTTTCACATTAATATTAACTGTATCAACTGAGTTCATCCAAGGATATCTGAAAACAATATCCACATAATCCATATATATAGCATAAAATTTTGAATGCAAAACATATTTATCCACATTGAGCTTCAAATATTTAAAAATTTCAACATTTTCACCCACAACCTGTGTGCCTTGAATATTCTTTGTAGGAACTTACACTATATTGATACAATTATGCATGCAACTAGGGTTAATATAAAACAATAACCTTCACTTTCTGAAGACAACCATGAACCCGTGATATAGAGTTGCCACATGAAAATAAACCCTTGGTGGAGTCTTTATCCTTAATCTTAGCATGAGACCACCTGTATAGAAATATTTGTTCATATTATTTCTCTAAAATTCTATGAATATATTTAGATTGAACTCCACTTCACCATATACTAGCATCATCCCTTAAATTCATCCATACCCAAGCTCGCCATTGGTTTCTCCATAATATTTTTTTTGATATATTCCTCAATACTATGACCATCATCTTTTTCATAACAAAATGTGTTCTTGACATAGCCCAAAATAAACTAGGGTTTATAAAAATAACTTATTGTGCCAATCGTGAGTCTTTTCCCGAAAAACCCTGAAAAATGGTTGAATTTAAAATGCTCATAACTTTACTTCTCGGGCTCCGTTTCGGTTGATGTTTTTTGAAATTGGGTATTTTTCTAAGAGGAATTCAAATATCAAATATTTTTTACCAAATTCTACTTAAAATGTTTCATATTTGAACTTGAAGTGTGTCACCCTCTTTTTTCCCTAAAAAAACATTTCAAAAAGAGCGAAAAATGTCTCCTTCTCTTTGGCCAAAGAAAGTGATCTGATACAAATTGTTAAGTACCTCAATAGATCTGAAGATAAATCTCAAAATAAACCCACAATATCAACAAGAATAAGCCAAACCATCCATCAAAATATTGAACACAAGAAACAGAGAAAACCCTTGAGGTAGGGTAACACCATATATCAATCCTTAAGGAAGGATAACACTCATCAAGCAATGCTTGATACATTGACAATATTCTTCACTATGCTTCAATACATTGCTTGCACTTATATAGAATTGTCTATCTTCTAGGAACATTCTAGAGAAGGAATGTTCTATAAAGTCTATTTATTATATATAACTACCATAGTGGGCCTTATTTAATAATATAGTGGACCCAATCCACCTTACATAGAATGGCCTACACTAATAATACATAACCAAATTCTCATTGAGTACCTCCCTAAGTATACTACATTATTGTAGTATACCTAGGGAGGTAATTGTTGGAAATATAACTGTGAGGGGGGGTGAATCAGTTATATATATAAGCTTGAAACTTTTCTTGTTATTTTCTTATTCTTTTTAGATTATTATTTAATGTGTTTCTGATAACTTAACATGCACACATATACAACATTTGATCAATCACACAGAATACATAGAGACACTGATTTTCATGAGGAAACCCATAAAGGGTGAAAACCTCTTCTTCTTATATAGGATGTCAATCAAGCTCCAACTTTCATGTACATCACAATCTTTGAGATCCAACTCAAATATGAGGCTACGACCTCTGATAGCAAGCTACAACTTGCTGAGAGCACCAACTCTCTGGTTTCTCTGTCACCCACTAGAAGTGTTAAGCCCTAATATTGGCTCATTACCCCTTAATTGGGGCATATTAGATTAGTAATGTTCTATGATAGCAAGCTGCAAGAACTTGGTCGAGAGCACCAACTCTCGGTTTCTCTGTCACCCACTAGAAGTGTTAAGCCCTAATATTGGCTCACACACTCTTAATTAAGGTATATATTAGATTAGTAATGCTTATTTTATTTATGTCACTTTAGGCCATTAGTTGTAATTTAGATTAGTATTGTTATTTTATTTATGCTCTGCTTTAGCCAATAGTTGTAATTATACCTCCTAGTCTCCTATATATATACCATGGACATTTTCATTTTGAATCATCTGTTCTTCTGAACATTTAAGTGGGTAAAAAGGAGGTTTCTAAGAGGCTTCTTTATCCAACCCTCTATTTTCATACTTTGAGTGGTCTTTCCCAAGGTTTTCTGCATGTTATATTGATGTTTGGTTCTTAACATATGGTATCAGAAAGCCTGGTCTGGGTTTTGCTACATCCGAGACACTGTGGAATTTTCATAACTCGTTTCACAGATGTCTATGAACTGCCTGGAGGAATAAGCAGATGGATCAAGGCACGCTTGGGTCTACACCACTCGAACCTTATAATTTCTGTAGATAGTTAAAATTTCAGACAAGATAGGTTTCAAAATCATCTTGAAATAAGTCATTGTGTAATTTTAGCTATAATTTTGTTTTGTAATGCTCTAAACCCTAAAATAAATGGAGGCCGTTTACATAAATTGGTAATGTATATATGGTAAAAAGTTCATCTTCTCACTTAGCAAATTTTGGTAGACACACCCTCGTAGGTGATAGGGTAATTTGACTATCCCAGGCTGATCTAGTCTCAAGAAGTGTTCCATAAAACAATAATAATTTCTTCCCAGAGTATCCAAATTCATGGGACTGGTTGCATTGGATTGTGGAAAGTCTTTACATTTTGGGTGTGAGTTCTTAAAATTTGAGACACCATTGTGCATATCAATATACAAGCAAATATCCCGAAAGGAAAAAAATCGGGCAAGTTGTAAGGATACAATGAAATCTAATTGGCACATCCACTTTGATCAGACCTGTGGCATTGTAGAGGAGAAATATCAGTAATACATAAGATAAATTTTCTTACACCTTAAGTGCCAAAATTGGGAGATACCAAAAGAGCATTGTCTATAACCACCTCAAAATCAAGGTTCAAAAGAGACACAACATGCCACCCAAAAGGAACTTCCTACACCAAATAAGCCCAGAAAAACTCTACTTGGAATTTTTATGAAGGTGAAGAAATGCTAGGGACATAAAATGAACTACAAAATAAGATGGATTCAATGGGAAGCTTGTTGGATACTAAGATTTATCATCGAAGCTGTTGGATACTAAGATGCATTCAATGGAAGCTAAGTTGGATACTAAGATGGATTCAATGGAAGCTGTTGGACACTAAGATAGATGGTTTAAAGGGAGATCATGAAGTATTGAAAATTTCACAACGTATAGCCACGTTCAAAGTGAAAATGCATCCCATGAAATTCATTATGGACATAAAGGAAGGTGAATCAAGAATGGAGAAATCTAACCTTGGTTTGAAGACCAACCATGTTCCTAATATTGACATGAGGAAATTTGATGACAAGGACCCAATCACATTGATATTTCATATGGAGCAATTCTGATCTCCATAATGCCATTGATACACAAAAGGTATGAATTGCTTTGTTATATTTAGAAACCAATCAATTTTGTTTCTGAATGATGGATTTGTTCCTCGAAATCACTGTCATTTCTGGACAATTTTCATGGTAAGAAAGGATATCACACTATGAGGATACAAGGAGAACACTCCTCTTTAGCCAACAATTGATAAACTCAAGCAAACGGGTTTAGTTACTGCCATCATTGAGAACTTCCAAATATTGAATATAAGGTAACTCAATATTCCAGATGAGTACTGATTGATGTATTCATAGAACTTTAAAGGATAACATTCAACATGAGGTTCACTTTGGGGTCCCAAATCATTTGGAGAATGCATTGAAGGTGGCAAGAAATGTTGAAAGTAAAATACGGCTATGGCTACTAGAGGGACCATCTCAACATCTATAGAGAGAACGTTCTTCTCCTAAAACACCTCAACCTACAAGGTTGAAGACTCAACAATTGGAGGTAGAAAGAAAAGCAAAAGTTTTATGCTTTAATTTCAGATGTTAGTACAAGAAGGGACATAAGTGTGGTGAGAAGAAATTATTCTACATAGATTGTGAAGAGGAAGTTAGAAGAAGAACAAGAACCATCTCAAGATGAAAACTGAGAAGCCAATTCTTCATCTGAAGAGTTGACTCATGATATCGTGGCAATGCATTAAGAATTAGCACTCCTCAAACCCTGAAGGTCGAAGGATACATCAAAAGAAAAGGTAATAGTCCTAATTTCGATTCCGCAAAGATTCATAATTTCATTCACTATAAAGTGGCCAAAGATCTCAATTGTTTTGAATATCCAAATACCATAGTTTCTAAGTAATGATTATGAGATGAGGAACTATCAATTACTAAGAAAATGAAATAAGATCAATCTTTACTATGGGAATATGTAATGAATAGTCCAATGATTTATATACCCATGGTGGTGCAGATGTTAATTAGGGAATCCAATGGTTACAATCATTAGGAACATATTTTAATTTCAAAGAACTTTCATGAAATTTTTTATTGGAAGGAAAGAAATTGAGTTGAGAGGTGTCACGGGGAAGCCCGGTAAGGTTATAAGTTCTAATGGCATGACAAAAATTATTGAAAAGGGGCATCAAGGAATTATTGCACCAACTATGCCTACTAGATGTTCAAACATCTAATATATTCCTTAACATCTCCAAAGGATCATTGATGTTGCCCCAAAGTATTTTGAAGATATTCCTGCACCCACTCAAACTGCTGGATCATGAAAATTCACTGTAAATCGGGAGTGTTCCTCCTAACATCAGCTGCATACAGACAATCTTTATCTTTAAGAGTGAAATTGAGCACATATTAATAAATGTTAGAGGATGGTATTATTATACCCAGCCAAAGTTCTTACCGCACACAAAGGGTAATGGTATTCAAGAAAAGCATAGCTCATGGAGTATGTGTCCAGATTACAGAGGAGCTCAACAAGATCACTATTAAAGATAAGCCTAGGCCCTGATTGATGAATTTGTTAGATGAACTGCTGTGATAACGACACAAAATTCATCCCTGCTCATGTACTACTCGACTTAATGAAGGAAGAAGATATCCCAAAAACAACATTCTAACTCATGAAGGCCATTATGAATTTTTGGTCAAGTGCCTTTGGCCTTTACAAATTTGACACCCTTTCCAAGACCTGGGTGGGTTGATAGAATTCTATTTTCAAGTCTCTTCCTGAAATTGTGTTAGCTTTTTGACATGATATACTAATCTATAGCAAATCTTGGGAGGATCATGTGCAACATGCTGACAAGGTGCTATAACTAAAGGAGAAACAATCATATGCTAAACCATCCAAATGCTTTGGAGTAAAAGAGGCAGAGTATTTGGGTCACATTGTAACTCATGATAAAAAGTCAGTCAATTCTAACAAGATTAAGGCCATGAGTGGACCTGGATGATTCCCAAAAACATTAAAAAATCTTAGAGGATTTTAATAGATGTTACTACCGCAAGTTTGTCCTAAACTATGGAAGAAGAAATTTTAATGGAACTAACTAAGAAGGATGTGATTGTGGACTCCCAGAGGCAACTAAAGCTTTTGAAAAAATTAAAGAGGATATGTATATTCTCTTGACCACTGAGACTTCATAAAAACCTTATTGTGGAATGTGACGCCCCGGGAAATGGAATTATGCTGTCCCACGTGCGAAGGAAGGCCCATGGCTTTTGGAAAGTCTACCAATCAAGGGAAGGGACATACACAAACCCACATTTATGAGAAGGAAATGATGGCACACACATGCATTGAAAATCAAGGCCTTACCTAATAAAAGTAGGTGGTGGCACTTCTGTCAAACAGCATCATGGATAGTCTTAAATAATTTTGAACAAAGACTATCTTCTAAGAACAACAAAATGGGTACCAAGATATTGGGCTAACAAGGGATTTTGAAATCATCTATAAAAGGAAGCAAAATGTTGTGGTGATGCACTCTCAAGAAAGGATGAAGATGTTGAGGCCTTTCTTTGTGCTATCTCGATCATCCAACCCGGATTTGGATAATAGAAGAAAGTGATGAATGGAAAAATGATGGGTGGACTCTCATTCAACGTAAGCAGAAATAAGATTCCAAAGGCATCGACATTTTGGCTACATGGAAAAATGTTTCATTATGGTACAAAGATCGCTATATTTATGTAAGAACTCCCAACTCAAACAAAAGGTACCATTAAATTGCATTTCCCAAGAGGGAACTGATTTTGAAAACCTACCATAGAGTCATTAGAAGGATTTTTTTGGGATGGCCCAAAACTAATGTTAAAAGGTTTGATGGTGAACGTGTGGTTTCCAACAAATAAGGTGGAAATTTCAATTAAGACCCCGTGTCTTTTACAAACCATTATCCATCCCAAGTCACGCTGGGAGGAGGTCGTGGTGGATTTCATCATGTGGTTACCAAAGTTTGAAGGAAAGAGTGTCATCATGGTGATTTTGATAGACCGAAGTATGCACACTTTTGTGCACTTTCACATCCCTTCAAAGTTGGGTATAATAGCTTTGCCAACGTGATTCCATGGAAGAGCTCAAAAGCTAGCATGGAAGCCCAAAGATTATTGTAAGACAGAGATCCCATATTCACTCAGACATTTTTGGACGTAATTATTTTCTTTGTTTGGGTACTCAATTGCTCATAGCTCATCCTATCATCCTCAATCTGATGGACAACCGATATAGTGAACAAATTTATGGAAGGCTACCTTCGTTGTTTTGTCTCCTGATAAACAAACACAATGGTTCAAATGAGCACTCTAGAATGGTGGTATACACTTCCTTTCATACTACAAAAAAAATGGTGTCATTTTTGTTGTAGTCTTAAAAACACTCATTCCCTTACTTCAAAACTTCTTTCTCTAAAAGAAAAATCTAAGGTTCAAGCAAGGAAGATCACATCGAGAATCAACAAATTCTCCAAATCTTAAAGGACAACCTAACCATGGCAATATAATCACATGAAACAACAAGGTATCAAATGGATCAGAGAGGAAAGAAGTTTTCTTTGAAGTAGGGGATTCGGTTATTTTAAGACTACAACCATAAACGTATGTCCCTCAAGAAGACAAGAAGGATAATAAAATTATCACCAAAGTACTAGACCCCTTATAAGGTGTTGCAAAAGATTGGTACTGGTGGCATACAATTGAGCTCCATTCCTGTGAGAACACCTATGCTTTTCCATGTTTCACGCTTGCGCAAAGTTTATAGGTTACAAGATCCCAGTTAAAACTATGTTTCCAGAACTTGATGATGAAGGAGAAATCATATTGGAGCCCCAAGCCATCACTCTAGAAGACCACCAATGAGGAATAGATCCATTTCGTGAGATCTCATTAATTGGAGGAAACTACCAAATTAAGATTCCACTTGGGAAGATGAGTCTTTATACGTATATCCAGATTACCAAGCTATGCATAACACTTGTCTCAAGGGAGGGGCATAAGCCCTAATATTGGCTCATTACCCTTAATTGGGGTTGGCTGACCAGTAATGTTATTTATTTATGTCGCTTTAGGCCATTAGTTGTAATTTAGATTAGTACGTGATTTTATTTATGTCGGCTTTAGGCCATTAGTTTAACAATTATACCTCCAGTCTCCTATATATACCAAGGATACATTTTCATTTTGAACTATCTTGTACTTTAAAATTTTAAGTGGGGTAAAAGGAGGTTGCCCCTCAAGGGCGCTATGCTTCTTCCTGTTTTATATGCTATATTGATGTTTGGTTTTTAACACAACAAAGGAAGCACTAACTCTGTGAGGTTATGTAGCGCACTTAACCGGATGAAGCGCACCAACTTCTTGTCAGACAAGAACCAACCTATATAACAAAGCACAACAGTTCTCCCTTGTAACCACCCTAGCACCCTCGGGTTTTCCGGGCCGCACCATGACAACTATAAACTTCAGATCAAGCACCGACTTGAACTTCTGTGGAAAACAGTCCTCCCTAGCACAATCCTACCACCCTGATTGAATATTGCAAACTTTTACTTACTTTCTCCGCTCTATGATATATCCGCTATAACCCATGTCTCCTTTCTTCTATCCTCCTGGGTTCTTCTATGCTCTCTTCAGTTTTTCAATTCATTGCACACTCAATACTCGTCATCTTCTTTCTTTCTTTATACCCTATTCTATCTTTGCATGCTATACACTTCACCTCTGATATCTAGTTCGTGTTCTCTCCTCAGCCGCATTCTACCTGGCTAAGCAAACACTTGAGAAAAAACTCCTCATACTTTGCTCCTCGTGATATTTTTCTCATGTTGAGTCCTCTCGGCCTCGATCATCATCTCGAATCCCTTGTTCTTCCATGGAGGTTATAAATTTATGAACTGCTCTCATCATTAGTGGTTGTTATCCTAAGATTCTATTTCTAGCGCTGCACCCCTGCCATCTTCTCTAGCAAAGCATGCTTGAACGACCATCATCGACAGTCGTTATCTTGAGATTCGAAGTTCTATGGTACTGCAAAATCTCATCTTCTCCCGAAGTTACGTACCAGTCATTTTGGCTTTTGGCTCTTTGGGCCCCTTCCTATGTAGGACCACCAACCATGAGAAAAATGTCTATTAAAAAGGTGCTTCTGAAATTCCTGCCTGTGAGCACTAGCTCCATTTCTTGATATGACCTTGGAAGGTGGTCTCTTGTGACCATGTGATAGTGAGAATGATCTCTCTTCTCGTTATCCCCCTATCACATGTGACCTCAAGATGCATCCTTGCGTAAGTGAATGATTACGGCCGCATCCAAGGGTGGTTTGGGATCAACCACTTTTATCCCCACAATCCACCTCCAAATGCCACATACCCTTTCTTCGATGCTCATGGTTTCAATTGGTGGCTCTTCACTGTAAAATTAACTTCATGAGCTAACTTTAATCCCAGCCAACAGTATGATCGCCGGTCTCGCAAATTTCTCATTATTCCTTTGATCAACAACTCACTCATTGTCTTTTTCTACCTTCTTCCTTCATCCACGCAGTAACTTTTAACTGGATGACCAAGTGACATGTGGCCCTCCAATGGATGAGATCGATTTCACCTTTTGGGTTTCGGGAGGATCAATTCTCAAACTCCGCTTTGTCTTTTAGAATTTCTTCACCCAGAGTCCCATGATCTAATGATGCGGTATTTTGAATAACGGCTCACAATCCCTTCGTATCCTGGTTCTCAAGTCTCAACTTTCCAACCTTCGCTAACCCTTCCTTTGATTTTTCGCGCAGAGTTTTATTTAATTCATCGGATTTGTCCTTTGGATCAACGATCATGATCCTTTAGCCACTGAACTTAGAATTTTCAAGTCTCAAAGTGGAAATCCTCGAAGTAATATTTTCTCCTAAATCTCAACTGGTTCACACACTCTTTGATGATCAACTCCATTATTTCATACCTGTTCCCACTTAAAATCTCGGCCCTCAAATCCTTACCTTCCTCAAAGTGTTATTAATGCCACATGTCCTGATGACGGTCCGCCACCCTATCTTTGTCGACATGGTCTACCATGTCTTTCTTGAGGTGGCTGACGGCTGATGTGGGTGATATGTGTAGGCAATGTAGTGGAGAGTGGAGGGGAGAGGCGGTGCAGTGGAGTGTGGACGGTAGCGGTGAGGGAGGATTGGGCGCTGGAGGTGGTATGTATGAGTAGTTTGATAGTTTACTCGGAGGGGGGCTTTAGGCAATAAGTGGTAATGACTGAGGGGGTCCGAGTTGATAGGAAGATGTCGGTGGGCGAGGGTCCGCTATGGGAAATACTCTACTATCTTGGACCCGCCTCTGTTGGGGCGAAGGTCAAGGGGGTCCAATTGGCGTCATTGTGATATGAGGTTCGATTGTCAACCGCTGGAGATTAACGTCTCTTCTAAGTTATCCTTTCTTCCACTCTTAGAATGATCCTATAATCGAATTTACTTTGGATGATCCCAACAACAGGATTTTATTTCTAATTCTCTCGCTCTCCGTGACTTCTCGGAAGATTTCAAATATCGAATTGACGCCTGGATCGAGACATGACCTGACTACTTCGAATGACATGACACTTGAGATATTATTTGGATGATCTGATGACTGAGATCTACCTCAGGTGATTTGGTGGTTGAGAATTTATTTCATCTCTATGGATCTTTGGGCTTTGGGTATTTTAAATCTCAAACCAAAAAAATATGAAGTGAGATTTTTCCAGAAAGTAACCTCCTCACATATTTACAACCAAAATGAATGTTGTTCATTGATAATGATCCTAGATCGTTGATCGACATGTTTACATGCATCTCTTGTATCTTTATCCTTTCCTTCCACTTGAAAGTGATCCAACAACTAATGGGAATTCGGCTTGATCTCGACGACCGACAAGTACCTAATAATCAAATTTTCAACCATTTTCCATTGTCTATCCTATCCTCCATTAATTAAATCAAGGTTGTTGGTTCTTTGGATCAGTGATCCAATGAGAACTGTCGCTCTTCCTCCCCGACTTTCTCATCTCTCCAACTTAGAATATTTTCTAAGTGTTCAATGTCCTCGACATTTTCTCCTCCCAAGAATCAGATCTTCGAATTCGTCTGTTTAATTTTGGAAACCGCTATCTCTTCCGAGATTTCTCATCTTCTTCTCTCAGGTTTGGTTCACTCATGTTCTTGCCATCAATGACAAGCATATTCTTCCTACTAAACATACAATAATCTCCCCTTTGCATTTGCGAAACCTTGAAAGGTTGCAAGATTTTTCTTGACCTCCAACTGTGAGTATATTACGTGATAACACTTTTTTCTCCCCTTTTGATATCAATGTCAAAGAAAACAGAGTGACTCTATGCTCCCCTAAGCAAACATACTAGGATCACTCTCCCTTTATCGATAAACTATTTAGATTGATAAATGTGTTCATGCCTCAACTGCCATACTCAAACTCCACATTTGCAGTAAGTAAGTCTAAATCACCCACACACATTGGTACAACAAGTGGAAGTTGCAATGTATTCAACTTATATAGTTGATAGGGAATTGGGACCTTTTCTTTATCAACTATGCTACAAGAGAATCTATTAAGAAGAATGCACCTCCACTGCGGATTTTCCTTTCATCCCAAGAAGTTGTCCTAATCTCAACATCTCAATAGAATTCCATAACTGGTACTTATTCTTATGATACCATAGGCCATAGTTTATTGTTCCTTTCATGTATCTGAAAATTATTTTGACAACTATCAAGTGACTTCTGCTGTGCATCTTGATACCTTCCTACCATTACAACAACATGCATTGTGTCTAGACGGGATACAATTCTTCATCTTCACATTCTGTCATCTTCTTCATATGACTTCAGTTTATTCTTTAGTTGATCTTTACCTGAGCTTCTTCACAATTTGAACATCAATATAGTCTACTAATTTATGCATTATTTTTGCTGAAGCATATGGTATCCTTTACTATTTGTTTCATATCCCAATAAGATACCTTCATCAGCCTCTTACCATCCAATTTTCTTAAATGAAATTCCTCTTTATCTTCCTTTCCAAATACAGACATTGTTTTCAGCTCTAACCCCTTTTGCACCCATCTCTCCTATGTTCACTCTGCTTTTGTTTTTACAATCCTATGCTGAAAGTGACATCACGTCCTCTGTCACACACTTGAATGAAACTAAGAAGATTATGTTTTAATACATAAAAAAATAGTACATCTTGATCTTTTCATCTTTCATCACTTAAGATTACTAGACCTTTAACTCCTTGGATCTTTCCCCGAAGCATCATTTCCAAAGTCACATTTCTTGGATTTACTTTCTTGAGTGATAGGAACTTACTTTGTCACCAATCATATGAATGAACATCAAGTACAATATACCAAGGTTCCTTTCTTTGACCTGACAACACTAATCCTCACTTGTTATATTATTTCTTCTTCCAAACCTTTGATGTTTTAGTTTCAGATTTGAATCTAGCTTATAATTATTTAGGCGACAATCTCTAGCTTTATGTTCATAACATGGAAGATGTAAAAGTTCATATAGTTCATTGAATAAAAGGATCATAGCACCACATGCCAGACCATGTTCTTTTCCCACCATCACATGATTTGTACTGTGGTTGTTTGTTTGGTTGTTTATTCTTTGTTGTAGATATTGTTCTGGGTGCTTTGATTTCACAATCTAACTCTTTAAGGAACAATTTATTAACCCTAGGAATAAAAGTTAGCATAACAGAAACAATATCCATAGAAAAAATCTTGTACCTAGAAAATGGTTGTTCTTTGGAGCAGGTCATTTCTTCCATGACGCTGATTTCCTTGATGAGGGCATATTATTTTCTTTGTTCTACATTCAAGCTCAAAATTTTTTTCTTCATTCTCCTTGGAAGATTCCAAGTTGACATTCTCTTCCTCTGTTTTTGCTAGTTTGTTGTTGTCAATGGTTGCATATTTGACAAACTTGATGTATTATTTGTTTCTGCCGACTACTACTTGATCCCCTCTTCATAACCCAAACTTAGTTTTAAACTTTGGATTCCTTTGTCGATTCATAATGGTGTTGGGTCCTTTTGAGGCTTTTATACTTGATAGATTGTGGTGATACAAGGCTTGAAACTTCTCCAACTCCTTTCTAGTTTTCAACTACTTCTTCTTCCATAGCTTCATACATCTTCACCTTCTTCTCTGCTAATTGATGTTTTATAATATCCTCTATTTTCTTTTCTTATTCTAATTCTACTTTTAAAAAAAAAATCTCTCTACTTGGTTCTTTACCATTCTTTTCAAACCCTACAACAAATAACTATTTTTGTTTTCTTACAGTCTCCAGTCTTATTAGTTCACTCCTCCATACTAATCAGCCTTATTGAATGTCCATTTCCTCACCCTTTCAACCAGATTCATCATCAAGGTCTCCTATGTCCATAAGCATAAAATCATTCAGCATTATTCTTCACAAGATAAATTGATATTTGTGTCTCTGTAGAGTCATCATTATTTGCACACAAACTTTCTTTCTTTTTACTATATTCTTTAAATTCATTGCTTTTCATCATGAGAGTTCTGGTCTTTTTTCTTGTGAGGAAACTTAGATGAAAATGACCTATATTACCATAGTTGAAACATTTAAATTGCAACTTTCCTTGGTATTTCCCCGATCCTTTCTTTAACCTTCACAAATTTTTCCTCAATATCATCTATAATGTATTCTGTTTTCTCCTTACTAAAAGGATTTCTAGGTGGATATACCTTGCAGGATTCTCATTTCATACAGTTCAGGGTTCCTGTAGTTGATCTGTGTCAATGTTTTTGGGATCAATTATTTCCTCTATAGTATAGACCTTTGAGTTAAATCTATCGAGAAGAGATCTTAATATTTTCTCGACTATAAAAGATTCATCTATCATTTCACCTAGATCTTTCATAGTGTTCAAAAGTTCTTCTATATGTAAGAAGTACTAAATGATAGTTTCATCTTCATCCACATTTAACTTCAAATTTGGTCTCAATGAGTTTGAAGTTTGTGTCTTCTACCTTTTCATTACCTTCATAACTACTTATCATCTTGTCCCAATGTGTAACGCTTGTTGAATCAATGCTACATGATTTGACAAATTCAAGTCAGTAAGTCCATTGAGGATGGCATTCATTGCTTTTTCATTAAATATAAACTCCAACTTATCATCTTTTGAGGCCAAGACTCAATCTCATCTATATTATCCATTTTCTCAGTTCCATATCCCAAACATCAACACCCAAAGACATTAAATATGTTCTCATCCTATTTTCCTTAAGACAAAGCTTGTTCCATTAAACAAAGGATGTCTACTAGTTGAACTTTTTTCATGACTAGTCATGTTCAAGATTAAGCATCTACCTTTGATCAAAGGCACCAACCTAATACCAATTCTTGTTGGAAATATAACCAGAGTGGGGGTGAATCAATTATATATATAAGTTTAAAACATTTCTTGCCATTTTCTAATTCTTCTAGATTATCATTTAATGTGTTGTTGATAACTTAACATGAACATATAGAAAGTTAACATTTGACTGTCTCATACATATCACACAAAGAGACATTTTCGTGGTGAGGAAGCCCATAAATGGATAAAACCTTTTCTTCTTAGAATGTCAATCAAGCTCCACCTCATGTGTACATCATAGTGTTTGAGATCGAACTCAAATATGAGGCTACAAACCTCTCATAGAAAGTTAAAACTTGTTGAGAGAACCAACTCTATTTTCTAGCATTACACTAGAAGGAAACACTAAACTTTGAGTGTTTCCCAATTCAACTGATGGAAGAACTAAACTTCCCACACAAAGAAACAACTCATAACAAATAATACTTCTCCCTCACACCAATTCCTACCACCTGTTTTCTCTCAATATGAACCAGATGGAGTCTTTCATAACTCAGTGTTCAAGCACCCACTGGAATTCTTGAGACAATGGTAATTCCTTAGAACCACCCTACCACCCTAATTGAATATTGCAAAAATTTTACTTACTTGCTGGTTCTTGAGTATGTATTCTGCTACAACAAGTCTCCTTCCTTCTTCTCACTTTATCCTCCTCGTCTTTCTCTCTCTATACTTCCGCTTCTTTCACCTACTGTAACACTCCAATACTGTCACTTTCTTATTTCTTTTATACTCAAGCGTTCCTACATGCTTGATGTTGCACTCTCTTATCTCCAAGCTCAAGTCCTCTCCTCGGTCATCACATTATACCCACATGTATAACACTCTCGAGAAAAACTTTCTATATTTCTATTCTCGATATTTTTCTAAGAGATCATCTCGAGACTTGATCATCATTCAACTTCTTTCATTCTCCTCGCGAGAATAATCAGCTCATCAAATGGTCACCTAAGATCTTTTGGCTTTCCTCAGAAGAACTCTTCTGCTTTTATCCGGAGGTTATGCTGAATTTGTCTTCTGAATAATACTGTTTTATCCCCAGATTCTACCTAATTATCATCTTTGTAGTGGCAACTTTGTCTTCTCAAATATATTCATTCATTTTGGCTTTGATTCTAACCCTCTTATGGACCACCATCGGGCAGACTAAAAATCCTATCTAAAAGGTAATTTCCTCAAACCTGTCTTGTGAGGCTAGCTATGTTTCTGATATTTCCTCAATATGGTCTCTCGACGACATGTTTGTAAAGCGCAGTTTCTCTTCTCTCTAGCCCCTTAACGCATGTGACCTCGGCTGTCCTTTATGTAAGAAAACGATTGTGGTGATGTCTAAGAGAGGTTTGGGATCAACCTCTTTTCCTCAGAATCCAAATTTATATAGTCACATGTACCCTTTTCCACTACCTATGGTTTAAATTTTAGGGTCTGCCTTGAAAAATTAACCCCTCTGAGAAACTTCTTTTAATCACTATCAATTAGCTTTTGACTGTTGATCTTATGTGCCTCTTTACATATTCCCTTGATCAAATCCTAATCCAATCTATTAGTCTTTTTCCTAAACCTTCTTCCTTCATCTATGCATGATCCTTAGTCTCAACTCACCAAGCAGACATGTGGCCTTCCAACCAAATGGGACGAGATCACTTCACCTTTCTAAGCTTCAAGAGTCTCATTCTCGCAAACTTGTTTGATCCTGTAAGTATTTCACCCAGATTCTCACGACGCAATGACACATGGTCTTCAATCAATGGTCACAATCCCTTCGTGCATCCAGGGTTCAAAAATCTCAACTTTCCAACATTTCAACCTTACTTTTCTTTTTCCCGGAGTTCCAACAACTCTTGATGCATGTTCCTTTGGATCACATGATCCTTTCAAGATTCATGGACTTTGCAATTTTCAAGTCTCAATCGAAACTCTTTAGTGATATTTCTCCAAATCCTGCTACTCAACTCACATATACTTCCTGGGACAATCAACTAGCTGATATTTGTCTTCATCTCCATAATTTCTAAAATCTAAGCTAAACCCCATTTCCCTTGAAGCATACAATTTATTTCACAGTGTCCTGATGATGCGGGTCTTCCACATGTCCTACTGCTGGCTGATGTGGGAGACATAGGCGCTATAGGAGTGTGGAGGCACAGCACCCATATCAGTATGTGACATTTGAATGGGTAGTGGAGGTGACTTGGAGCAAATGTATGAGTGGTTTGTGGTTTAGGGAGGGGGGGCTAGGAGAGATAGAGGGGCCGAGCAGGGAGAGTCCAAGCTGATAGGAAGATGACATGTGTTAGGGGTCCACATAGCACAACAACTTGGACACCCCTCTGGTTATAGGATGAAAGTGCTGGGGTCCACAACCTGCAGACCAGCAGATCTCGAGTGCTTGATTACACTCATTGAGATTGTGCCTCATTCTAACTTTATCCCCTTCCACTTCTAGAATACCATCAAACTTTACTTCCTAGATGAGATCCATGGTCACATTTATTTCACTCTGATTGTCCAGACTTTGAGATTTAAATTCTCAAAATCATCGCTTGGTGATCTTCTGGATGATCTATGACTGGAGATGACGGATGATCCTATGTCAAGGATCGGCTTCAGCCTCCGGTCTCCAGACTTCTAGATTTCAATCTCAAAACTAAAATATTCAGTGATATTTTTTCGATGAACCTCAGATCTTTGTGCCCAAACTAATTGTTGTCGTTATCGACTTTTGATCCTATATATATCGATGGTTGATGTGTTTCACCATGAAACTCTTCTAGCTTATCCTGTCCTTCCACTTGGAAATATCTAAATTGACCTAACATCAGAATTGTAGGCTTTGATCTGGAAGGCCGATGAGTGTATTCAAATTTTCAACCGCTTTTCCCTCTTATCCTATCCTTCCATTAATAATCCATGGAAGATACGTCCTCCTGAGGGTGTGATCCAATGGGCTACTTCTTCTTCCTGAGTTTTTGATCTCTCTGAATTAGAAGTTTTTATAAGTGTTCATGGGTCTCAACCTTTTCTCCTCCAGAGTCCATCTCTTGGACCTCATATACACTTATGACTCCCTTGGAAACCCCTATCTTTCTCAGATTCTCTGCCTTCTACTCTTGACGCTTGGGTTTGTTGTTGCTTGTTGTTATTTCCATCAATGGAAATCACACTATTCCTATAAACATTAACGGTAATATAAACCTAGGAGTACCCTAAATTGAAATGTATATGTATTATTAGGGAAGTCATTCATGTTAGTGAGCAGGGTCCACTATATTAAATGAATTCCACTATGGTAGTTAGATATAATAATGTAAGAAGACTTTTAGTTGGTTCCTAGAGATAGAGAGTTCTATATAACAAGTGTGTAAGCAAGTGTATTGAAACATAGTGAAGAATAATGTTATTGTACAAGAAAATATTGTTTGAGAGTTTTATCCTTCCATAAGGATAATATATGGTGTTACCCTACCAAGGGTTTTGATTATTTCTTGTGTTCAATATTTGGGTGAATTGCTGATTATTTTTGTTGATATTGTGGCTTTATTTTGAGATTTATCTCTATATCTATTCATGTACTTTAAAATTGATAGGTTCCTAGGAGGCAGGCCTGCACCCCTTCGTAAGATATAAAAAAGTGTACAAAATTTTGACACTGGGTAGCTCCTCGCATTAAAAAATCAATAGAAAATCAATCTCTCTTTGGTAGTCCTAGTATTTCCTTAAAAAAACTTCAAAATATCTCAACACTAGATGGTATTTAATTCTTTTCATTTTATCTCTAGTTTCCTCTTCCAAATGGGCTACAAAAAATTGACATCCCTTCCTAAAAAAATTTGTTTACTTGTATATTAAAATTCTAACTATTCAACCTTGGAAATGCCTTAAACCTTGCCTTGTTCTCCTACCTCATTAGTAAAAGTGATTGTATTTTTGTAATAGTATAGGACAACACATTGTTTTTCCAACCATTCCATGCCACTAAGACACGATAGGAACCCAATGGTATGATGTTCATATCTACGTTTGTGTGGAGTCCATTCATGTTTATTAGAATTCAACCAAATCATTGATAATCCTCTTAATCCCTGTGGCAACCATTGTTGGATCATGTTGTCATCGGTGCTAATGGTTTGATTTATTGTTGTCATTAATTGATGTCAAGTGATTATTTGATTCCAAAGGATTGATTGATGATTGATGTAATGTAATATGTATTGTCTGTGATGAAGATGGATTAATGAGCTGTCATTGATATGATGAAGAGGATTTAACGAGCTGGTCACGGATATGATGAAGATGGTATACTAGTTTCTTATACATGTCCATTGAGTTACATTCACAGACTGGTTAAGGGAAGTATGAGTAATCTATTGGAGAGCTTCGATGTGTTATGACTGGGTTGTTGGTTTGATAGTGAGATAGTAGAGAATGATGATTTGGTTGTAGAGGATCTGAGTTGACATTGAAGGATACTTAATAGGCTAAGAAGGTATACACAAAGTTGTTAGGAGCACCTAACCACGCATTGTCGCGGAGCTATATGAGCCAGGGTCATGTACACATGGTTGCACCACCACCAGGTTGTCTATGACATTGATATCCATGGAGGATTGTTGCCTCATCATAGTTGGTACTGAGGATGTGTAAGTTGAGTCTTGCACAGGAACTCTTGTAGAGTTGTACTCTATCCATTTGTTGTCAAAACTCGCTGATTGTAGCCCGTAATAAAAGAAAAATTGTACATACATCTTTGTAGGTTCTTTGTGTGTTCCTTGTGGTGATGACTTATTGATGATGAGACATGATATGTTGTTGATATGTGTTCACATCTAATCATTTATAAAATTGAAACAAATATAATGAGTAACGTTGAATCCAAACCACGGTTTTGTGAAAGAGGAAGTTTGGAAAAGATCCTTCCATTCACTCCCACTCTAAATGTGGTAGGTGTTTCCAACAATTGCACTTAGTGGGCCTCACTACAAGCCCATCAATATTGAAGAGATCCATAGACACACAAATGATGATGAAATACTAATCATTGATGAGGAAAACTATTGTACTTTGAGAATAGAGATGAGAGTGCCTTTGAAGACAATGGGAGAAGCCATTTGGAAGGTAACCACAGATCTATTAATAGAAGAACAAGACAAAGTTTTCCCAAAGGAATGAAATAAGGAATGATGTATCAAGCTCCTCGCTGATAATTCTTAGTGTACTCTCAAGCCCCCGCTAAAAGAGTGATGGGACAATGCACTTCCGCCAAGGATCTATGGCTAGCTAGTTAGGAGAGGAGATATATCAAAACAAGGAAGAAGATTATGAAGACCACTCCATAAAGATCATTAAAGGTAAAGAATATCCAAAGACTTTTGATTGCATTTTGAATATCTAAATGTGATTCCTAAAAAATTCAAATGAAGACAAAGAATCTAGTGATAATGGTAGCACAAAGGAAACCAAAGAATCATGTGATGATGTTGGCAAAAAGGAAGATCTTGAAAGTAACTCAAATGAAGGTAAAAAATCTCCTAAAGACTTTTGATCAGAATATTCCAAAATGTGATGATGTTGAATGTTTCACCAAGTGAAGAAGAAGATCTAGAAGAATTTGTGTAAGTTTGATGGTAGTTATCCTTACGAAATGAATAGAAGAAAATCTATTAGAACTTGAAAATAAGGTTGGTAGATATAGTAGTGATCATTATACAACATAACTATCTTTCTGATAACAATAAGAAGTTTCTTAGGAGGAATATAAAAGGAACATATTGAAGTTAAAGGGAATTCTAAAAGAACAAGAAGAGAGCAATAAGACCAAATTAGAAGAAAAGGAAGAAGAGATCACAAGACTAAAGAATGAAAAAGAAGATATGAAGATAGATGATGAGATTAGCAAAAGTTTTGAAAGTATTATTCATCTCAAGACCCAAATTGAAGAATCCAAAAGAGTAGAGGAACTATTGAAGGATCAAATAAATGAAAAGGAAGAGTCATGTCATAAGTTAGAAGCTGAAATTGTTGACCTTAGAAAGAAGGTAGAGAATTCAAACAAATTCTTGAATAGCTCAAGAATCTTGGATGAAATATTGGAAAGTCAAAGATCACCATGTGATAAATCAGGTCTTGGATACAAAGGAGAAGATACACATGCTGAAGTAAGCACCTCAAAGAAGAATGAGGTAAGTCCATAAAATAAGGAAGACAATGTTGCAAAGAAACCATCTACACAAGGCAAAGAAAATTTCAAAAGAAAAAAGCAAGGAAGACATCAAGAAGCTATCTTTGGGACACCAAAACAAAGGTATGAAAGTATTTTTCATGGGCATTATTATTCATGTAATGAATATGGTCACAAATCTTTTGAATGTAGATATTATGAAAGGCGATATAATGGAAGATTCTATAACACCATAAGGTGTTGGAGATGTGATCAAGTAGGAAATATTGTTGTTCACTGTAACACCATGAGATGCTACAACTGTAGTGGATTTGGCCACAAATCCCAGGAGTGCTAGAACACAAGAAGAAAGTACATGATGAGGACTTCAAATAGCATGGATAGAAGAAGGAATGAAGTAAGGAAGGGAGACATCTTTGAAAATATGGATGCTTAGAGCTCAAGTTCTGAGGAGCAGGGACATCTACAGAAGTGGGTGAAGAAGACAGAGCAACCAGAACAGAATGAAAGACTGAATGGAAGTTAAAAAGTGTCATCTACTGAGGCATACGTAGGTGATAGTGGTATCAGTGGCATACATACGTAGTCTGACCTTGTATAGGTCATGTACATACGCGAGATATTGTGTAGCAGGCTGTGAATATGTGGTGAAGCCTAAGGAAAAGGGCTATGCACAAGTATTGAAGTTTGATGTGATGGTATAACTCTATGATGCAGGTTATGACATGGTTTATTGCAGGTTATGACACTGTTTGCTGCAGGTTTTCATGAATCTTTATTGGATTATGTAAGGTGATGATGTAAAACAAAATATTGGGTTCATGGAACTAACCCATGAGTATAGATTGATGCATTTTATATTGAAGAACAATGTTGGTTATGACAGTGAAGTTATGACACCTTGGTTATGTGATGTATTGGAAGCTTACATGTTGGAAAGCTTGATGCATGAATTTATCATATGGATGGGCTACACATTGGGAAATATGGTTGTTGAGTTGATGAGGTGATCATGTTGTACATCATTGATGATTCATAGCTTGATCTATAATTGATACATGTTTGGTACACTCATAGATGGAATATGCTTGATGATACTATGCCATTGGTACTACTTGATTAGCACAACAATTGGCATATTGGTAGATGCACATGGTTGGCATATTTGTAGATGCACATGGTTGTCATATTGTTAGATACACATGGCTGGCATATTGATAGAGGCATATGATTGATACATTCCATGGATGATATATTTTGGCACATTGCATGATGTTGATGTACGTGGTTGATGTACATAGGTATTTTGCATGATGAGCACACATTTTTGTACATGATGTACTTGGTTTATATTTTGCTCATGATTCTTTATTTCAATGTTGACATATCTTTTGCCTCATGATGCTTGGTATGACATGAGTTTGATGCATGAACAGGTCCAAGGATTGTTATATGGTAGCATATTGTTGATCTTGTAGAGAAGATAGGGGGAGACATACCCATAGGGGGAGTCATTCTTCTTCCCATGATTCTATGAGGAGATATTTATCAGATGCATACCTAGAAAAGAGCCCTATATTTGAAGAAAGAGTGCAGAGGCATGATTCCAGAAGGAGGGATAGTCACAGGGGGAGTATGAACAATGTATTTTCAGCATTACATCATAGTGATATCCCTTGTTAAAAAAGGGAGAGATTACTCAGAGGAAGATCAAATTCATTCAGACAAGGGGAGAAGCCCCAAGAAGAGATCAAGAAAGGGGAGCAACCCCAAGAGGAAAATGGCCCTTTTTCATTGATGTCAAAGGGGGAGACATAGTCACATTAATGTGATTGATGATTATTGATTGGGAGAGATAGTAACATTGACTATTGATATAGATCATACCTTATCTACATGTTGACATCAATGTTGGTATTTCCATCAATGCCAAAGGGGGGGATTGTTGGATCATGTTGTCATTGATGCAAATGGTTTTATTTTTTGATGTCATTAATTGATGTCAAGTGATTGATTTATGCCAAAGGATTGATTGATATATTGATGATTGATGTAATGTAATATGTATTGTTCTTGATGAAGATGGATCAATGAGTTGTCATTGATATGATGAATATGGATCAATGAATTGTCATTGATACATGATGCATAGTTGATGTATATGATGCAGTGGTGGATTGATGCAAAGATGAATCCTTATAGTCTTATCATGTTTGATAAGGTGCACAAATGGATTAACTCCAAAGTGGTCCCCTTATGGTGAAATCCCTCACGGGAAGACTCTTTACAGATTGAGCTATCCTAGAAAGAATGGTTAGAGGACCCATGATTGTATGTGGAATAATGAGATGAATATCAATTAATTTGTTGGTGAAACTATCCTATATGGATAGTTCTTTTCATTCAATTTCCGGTGGTATGTGGAATGTCACATAACTCCTCACGGTTTGAGAGTTATGGCCTTATGAAGTTGGAGGACCCTCACATGTTGGCTTGAAGCCCCAAAAGGTCAAAGAAGTCAAAGTTCTTTAAA
>SNQJ01S0058490.1:71479-83611 GCA_010110895.2 Picea sitchensis
GATCTTCTTCTTCACTTGAGTAGAAACATTCAACATCATCACATTTTGAATCATTGCAATCAAGAGTCTTTGGAGATTTTTTACCTTCATTTGAATTACTTTCAAGATCTTCCTTTTTGCCAACATCATCACATGATTCTTTGGTTTCCTTTGTGCTACCATTATCACTTGATTCTTTGTCTTCATTTGAATTTTTTTTAAGATCACATTTAGATATAATGCATTCAAGAGTCTTTGGATATTCTTTACCTTTAATGATCTTTATGGAGTGGTCTTCATAATCTTCTTCCTTGTTTTGATATGTCTCCTCTAGCTTTAGCCATAGATCCTTGGCGGAAGTGCATTGTCCCATGCTCTCTTTGACAGGGCTTGAGAGTACACTAAGAATGGTCTTGAGAGCCAATGCATCATTCTTATTTCATTCCCTTTGAGATGAAAACTTTGTCTTGTTCTTCAATATAATAGATCCACCAATGGTTACCTTCCAAATAGCTTCTCCCATTGTCTTCAAATACACTCTCATCTCTATTCTCCAAGTAGAATAGTTTTCCTCATCAATGATTAGTATTTCATCATCCATTTGTGTGTCTATGGATCTCCTTCAATATTGTTAAGGCTTGTAGTGAAGACCCACTCTGATACCAATTGTTGGAAACACCTACCACACTTAGAGGGGGGGTGAATGAGTGTGGGGATATTTTTCCCAAAACTTCCCTCTTTCACAAAACCCATTAGTTTGGATTCAACATTTACTCATTACTCATTGTTTTCATTTATAAATAGTTAGATGTGAACACATATCAACAGCATATATCAGCAATATATCATCAATAAGTCATCACCACAAGGAACACAAAGAACACAAGATGTATGTACAATTTTCTTTTTATTACGGGCTACAATCCTTGGGGTTTTTCAGCAACAACTGAATAGAGTACAACTCTACAAGAGCAACAGTTCTATAATGCAAGACTCAACTTACATCCTCAGTACCAACTATGATGAGGCAACAATCCTCAACAGATATCAATCTGCAACAGGTACACAACCTGTTGGTAGTGCAGCCCATGTGTGTACATGACCTAGCTCACTATAGCTCACGTATGTACGTGGTTAGGGTATACAACAACCTGTGTATACCTTCTTAGCTATTAGGGTTTATCCTTCAATATTAACTCAGATCCTTTGCAACCAATTTATCATTCTCTTATGTCTCTCACTATCCAAACTAACCACCAGCCAGTCACAACACATCCAAGCTCTCCAATAGATTACTCATGCTCCATAACCAATCTGTATGAATGCTAACTCAATCATGTATAAGAAACTAGTATACCATCTTCATCATATCAATGACAACTCATTAATCCATCTTCATCATATCAATGACAACTCATTGATCCATCTTCATCAAGGACAATACATATTACATTACATCAATCATCAATCAATCCTTTGGAATCATTCAATCACTTGACATCAATTAATGACAACAATAAATCAAACCATTAGCATCGATGACAACATGATCCAAAATAGTTTGCCACAGGGATTAAGAGGATTATCAATGATTTGGTTAAAGATTCCCTAATAAACATGAATGGACTCAATACAAGGGTAGATGTGAACATCATACCATTGGGTTCATATCATTGTCTAATTGGCATGGAATGGTTGGAAAAACAATGTGTTGTCCTATACTATTACAAAAATACAATCACTTTTACTGATGAGGTAGGAGAACAAGGCAAGGTTTAAGGCATTCCAAGAGTTGAATAGTTAGAGAAATTTTAGCCATGCAAGTAAACAAATTTTTTTAGGAAGGGATGTCAATTTTTTGTAGCCCATTTGGAAGAGGAAACTAGAGATAAAATGAAAAGAATTAAATACCATCTAGTGTTGAGATATTTTGAAGTTTTTTTTAGGGAAATACTAGGACTACCACCAAAGAGAGAGATTGATTTTTCTATTGATTTTGTACCAGGAGCTACCCCAGTGTCCAAAATTTTGGCACACTTTTTTTATACTGAGAGGGGGGGTGTAGTATACCTCCCTAGGTATACTACATCAATTTTTAAGTACATGAATAGATATAAAGACAAATCTCAAAATAAACCCACAATATCAACAAGAATAATCCAAACAATTCACCAAATATTGAACACAAGAAATAATCAAAGCCCTTGAGGTAGGGTAACACCATATATTAATCCTTATGGAAGGATAAAACTCCTCAAACAATATTTTCTTGTACAATAACAATATTCTTCACTATGTTTCAATACATTGCTTACACTTATTTATATAGAACTCTCTATCTCCTAGGAACCTTCTAGAAAGCCTTCTTACATTTATTATATCTAACTACCATAGTGGGAATTATTTTATATAGTGGACCTACTCCACCTTACATTGAATGACTTCCCCTAATAATACATAACCACATTTCCATTGGGTACCTCCCTAGGTACCCCATATTACCGTTGGCATGTTTATAGGAATAGTGTGATTTCCATTGATGGAAATAACAACAGCAAACCAAACGTCAAGAGAGTAGAAGACGAGAAATCTCAGAAGAGATAGAGGTTTCCAAAAGTGCAGATGAGGTCCAAGAGATGGACTCACAGGAGGAGAAAAGGTTGAGACCCATGAACACCTAGAAAATATTTTAAGCCAGAGAGATCAGAAGCTCAGGAGGAAGAGCGACAGTGGCCATTGGATCACCGATCCAGAGGACCAATAACCATCAGATTGAATTAATGGAAGGATAGGATAAGAGGGGAAAAACGGTTGAAAATTTGAATACTCATCAGCCTTCAGATCAAACCTGAATTCTCGTCAGTCGTTGGATCACTTTCAAGTGGAAGGACAGGATAAGCTAGAAGAGTTTCATCGTGAACACATCAAGCCATCGATATAGGATCATGATCGACGAACAACAATTAGTTTGGGTACAAAGATGCGAGGAGGTTAAGCTCCGAAAAAATATCACTTTAGATATTTTTAGTTTGAGATTTGAAATCCCCAAAGTCTGGAGACCCGGAGAGCTGAAATAAATCCTTGACCATCGGATCATCCGAAGTAAATATCAGTCATCAGATCATCCGAAGAAGATCTCAAGCATTAGTTTGAGATTTGAAATCTCCAAAGTCTGGACAATCAAAGAGTCGAAATAAATCCTTGACCATCAGATCATCTGAAGTAAAGTTTAGTCGTCATATCATTCTAAAGTGGAAGGACAGGATAAGTTAGAATAAGGGCGCACAAATCTCAATGGCTGACAATCAAGCACTCAGATCTATGGTCAACAGGTTATATTGGACCCCCCAACCTTTCATCCTATAACCGTGGAGGGGTGTCCAAGTTGGTGGTATTTCCCATGTGGGACCCTCATACATGTCATCTTCCTATCAACTTGGACTCCCCTCACTCATTACCACTTACCTCCTAACCCCCCCTCCGATCAAACCACCAAACCACTCATACATACCACCTTTGTGCTCCAACGTCACACTCCACTACCCGCTAAATGTCACACTTCAATATCGTGCTATGCCTCCACACTCCACTACACTGCCTATATGTCTCCCCACATCAGCAAACGACCTCAACAAGGACATGTGGAAGACCACGTCATCAAGGACACTTTGTAGTAAATTGTATACTTCAAGGGAAAGTAAGGTTTGAGACTTAAGATTTTAGAATTATGGAGACCCGAAGACAAATATCAACCGTTGATTGTCAAGGAGAGTATATGTGAGTTGATATGAGATTTCAGAGAAATATCACTTCAAGGATTTCCAGTTGAGACTTGAAAATTCTGAAGTCCATAGATGCGAAAGGATCATGACCATTGATCCAAAAGGGACATGCATCAAGGGATTGTTAGATCTGGGAAAAATCAAAGGAAGGTTGAAATGTTGGAAAGTTGAGATTTTTGAACCCTGGATACCTGAAGGGATTGTGACCATTGATTCGAGAAGACCATGTGTCATTAGATCGTGGAATCTGGGTGAAATGCTACAGGATCAAGCAAAGTTTGAGAATCGAGACTCTTGAAGCTTGAAAGGTGAAATTGATCTCGTCTGTTGGTTTGGAGGGCCACATGTCACTTGGTCGTTGAGACTAAGGATCATGCATGGATGAAGGAAAGAAGGTTGGAAAAGACAATAGATTGGATTCGTTGATCAAGGGAATATGTAAGAGACTGCAAGATCAACGATCACGCCTAATTGTGTGATCAAAAGTTTCTCAGAAGTTAATTTTCTAAGGGCAGGCCACAATTGAAACCATGGTATTGGAGAAAGGGTACATGGCAGCTATAGGTGGATTGCAGGGAGAAAAGAGGTTGATCCCAAACCTCTCTTAGACATCACCACAATCGTTTTCTTACGCAAGGATGTAGCCCGAGGTCACATGCGATAGGGGGCTAACGAGAAGAGAGCTCACGCTTACAAACATGTCGTCACGAGAGACCATCGCCCAAGGAAATATCAAGAAACATAGCTAGTACTCACAAGACCGAGTTTGAGAAGTGCCTTTTGAATAGGATTTTGGTCACCGTCGGTGGTCACATAAAGGAAGGGGGTTAGAATCCAAAGAAGCCAAAATGAATGAATATAACTGCCAGAGAAGACAAAGAGTTGCCACTACAAGATAATTCGTAGAATCTCAGGATAACAACCATTGATGATGAACAAATTCAGCATAACCTCCAGATAAAACGAAGAGTTGCAACTACGAGAGAAGCCAAAGAATCTTAGGGTAATGACCATTGATGATGAACAGATTCAGTATAACTGCCAGGGAAGATGAAGAGTTCGAATGATGATCAGGTATAGGACTCGATGTGAGAAAAATATGCAGAATAGAAAGTATAGAAAGTTTTTTTCTCGAGTGTTATGCATGTGGGTATAATGTGACCGAGGAGAGGACTTGAACTGGAGATAAGAGGTGCAACGTAAAGCATGTAGAGACAACACAGAGTATAAAGAAATAAGAGAAGCTGAACAGAGTATTGAGTGTGCACAGTAGGTGAAAGAGCAGAGTATAGAAGAAGAACCAGAGGATAGAAGCTGAAGAAGGAAGAGGAGACATGTTGTTGTAACAGACCATATCAGAGACAAAGCAAGTAAGTAAAATTTTTGCAATATTCAATTAGGGTGGTAGGGTGGTTCTAAGGAGTACCATTGTCCTCAGAATTTCAAGTGGGTGCTTGAACATAGGGAGTTGTAGCTTCCATCTGGTTGCAGCCAGAAAAACCAAGGTGGTAGGGTGGTGCAGGGGAGAAGTATTATTATTTGTTATACAAGTTGTTTCCTTTGTGACAGGAAGTTGGTTCTTCCATCCAGTTGGTGTTGGAACACTCAAGGATTTGGTGTTTCCTTCTAGTGTGTGCTAGAGAAACCAAAGAGTTGGTTCTCTCAACAAGTTTTAGCTTTCTATGAGAGGTTGTAGCCTCATATTTGAGTTCGATCTCAAACACTATGATGTACATGAAAGTTGGAGCTTGATTGACATTCTAAGAAGAAGAGGTTTTCACCCTTTATTGGTTTCCTCACCAAAATCAATGTCTTTGTGTATTATGTATGATTGATCAAATGTTGTATATATGTTCATGTTAAGTTATCAACAACACATTAAATGATAATCTAGAAGAATTAGAAAATAGCAAGAAATGTTTCAAGCTTATATATATAATTGATTCACCCCCCCCCACTCTCAGTTATATTTCCAACAATTGGTATTAGAGTTGGTGCCTTTAATAAAAGGTAGATCCATAAGCTTGAACATGACTAGTCATGAAAAAAGTTCAACTAGTAGACATCCTTTGTTTAATGGAACAAACTTTGTCTTCTGGAAAATAAGGATGAGAACATATTTAATGTCTTTGGGTGTTGATGTTTGGGATGTCGTTGAAAATGGATATGTGAAGCCTGTAGTCTTGGCCTCAAAAGATGATAAGTTGGAGTTTAGCTTTAATGAAAAAGCAATGAATGCCATCCTCAATGGACTTGCAGAAGCCGAATTTGTCAAAATCATGCACTGTGATTCAACAAACGTTCTGTGGGACAAGATGATAAGTAGTTATGAAGGTAATGAAAAGGTGAAAGACACAAAACTTCAAACTCACAGACTTAAATTTGAGCAGTTAAAGATGGATGAAGACGAAACTATTAGTAATTACTTCTTACACATAGAATAACTTTTCAACACTATGAAAGATCTAGGTGAAATGATAGATGAATCTTTTATAGTCCAGAAAATATTAAGATCTCTTCCTGATAGATTTAACTCAAAGGTCTATGCAATAGAGGAAATAACTGATCTCAAAACATTGACACAAGATCAACTTCTAGGAACCCTAATTTCTTATGAAATGAGAATCACCAAAGGTATATCCACTACAAGAGAGGCATCCTTTAAAGTAGAGAAAAACACAGACTCTGATATAGATGAGATTGAGGAAAAATTTGTGAGAAGGTTAAAGAAAGGATCAGGAAAATACCAAGGAAAGTTGCAATTTAAATGTTTCAACT
Source organism: Picea sitchensis (assembly GCA_010110895.2). Lineage (NCBI taxonomy): Eukaryota > Viridiplantae > Streptophyta > Pinopsida > Pinales > Pinaceae > Picea > Picea sitchensis. Next base: position 78,019 of record SNQJ01S0058490.1, read on the forward strand.
ATGGTAATATAGGTCATTTTTCATCTAAGTTTCCTCACAAGAAAAAAGACCAGAACTCTCATGATGAAAAGCAATACAAATTTAAAGAATATAGTAAAAAGAAAAGTTTGTGTGCAAATAATGATGACTCCTCAGAAGACACAAATATCAATTTATCTTGTGAAGATAATGTGAATGATTTTATGCTTATGGACATAGGAGACCTTGATGATGAATACAGATGAGGTGAAATGAATGATTAATAAGCCGTAGTTGATATGGAAGGTGAACTAATAAGACTCAGACTTAATAAGAGAAAACAAAAATAGTTGTTGTTGTAGTTTGAAAAGAATGGTAAAGAACCAAGTGAAGATTTTGTTTTGTTAAAAGTAGAATTAGAATAAGAAAAGAAAATAGAGGATATTATAAAACATCAATTAGCAGAGAAGAAGGTAAGATGTGAAGCTATGGAAGAAGAAGTAGTGAAAACTAGAAAGGAGTTGGAGAAGTTTCAAGCCTTGTATCACCACAATCTATCAAGTATAAAAGCCTCAAAAGGATTAGCCACCATTCTGAATCAGCAAAGGAATCCAAAGTTGAAAACTAGTTTGAGTTATGAAGAGGGATCAAGTAGTAGTCAGCCAAGAAACAAATAATACATCAAGTTTGTCAAATGTACAACCATTGACAACAACAAACCTGCAGAAACAAAGGAAGATAATTAGCTGCCAAGGAGGAGTGAAGAAAAAAGTGCCAGAACTGAATCTGTAGAACAAAGAAATAATATACCCTCTGCTCAAGGAAATCAACGTCATGGAAGAAATCGACCTACTCAAAGAACACAACCATTTTCCATGTACAAAGATTTTTTCTATGGATATTGTTTCTATTGTTCTAACTTTAGCCACAAAGTTGTAAATTGTTCCTTAAGAGTTAGACATGAGAAATCAAAACACCCAAGGAACAAATATCTACCACAACAAAGAATAAAACAACCAAGTAACAAACAACCACAGACTGCAAATCATGTGATGGCTGGGAAAAGAACACAGATTAAGCATAACAATTGCTATGATCCTTTATTCAATGAACTAGACTTTTACATCTTCCATAATTATGAACATAAAGCTAGAGATTGTCGCCTAAATAATTATAAGCTAGATTCAAATCACGAAGCTAAAAACATCAAGGTTTGGAAGAAGAAATAATATAACAAGTGTGGATTAGTGTTGTCAGCTCAAATACAAAGGAACCCTTGGTATATTGGCAACGAGTGTTCCATTCATATGACAGGTGACAAAAGTAAGTTCCTATCACTCAAAGAAAGTAAATCAAGAAATGTGACTTTTGGAAATGATGCTCCAGGAAAGATCAAAGGTAAAGGTCTAGTAATCTTAAGTGATGAAAGATGAAAAGATCAAGATGTACTATTTTTTTATGTATTAAAACATAATCTTCTTAGTTTCATTCAAGTGTGTGACAGAGGATGTGATGTCACTTTCACTGCCAAGGATTGTAAAATAAAAACAGTGAACATAGGAGAGATGATTGCAAAAAGGGTTAGAACTGAAAACAATGTCTATGTTCTGAAGGAAGATAAAGAGGAATTTCATTTAAGAAAATTGGATGGTAGAGCTGATGAAGGTATCTTATTAGGATATGAAACAAATAGTAAAGGATACATATGCTTCAACAAAATAATGCATAAATTAGTAGACTATATTGATGTTCAAATTGACGAAGAAGCTCCAGTAAAAGATCAACAAAGAATAAGCACCAAGTCATATGAAGAAGATGATGAGAATAATGAAGATGAAGAACAACCTCTCGTCTAGACATAATGCATGTTGTTGAAATGGTAGGAAGGTATCAGTCTGCACCTCAACAAAGTCACTCGATAGTTGTCAAAATAATTTTCAGATACATGAAAGGAACAATAAACTATGGCCTATGGTATCCTAGAAATCAAAATTTTCAATTATCAGTCTATTCAGATGTTGATTGGGATAACTTCTTGGATGAAAGGAAAATCACGAGTGGAGGTGCATTCTTCTTAATAGATTCTCTTGTAGCATGGTTGATAAATAAGAAAGGTCCCAATTCCCTATCAACTATATAAGTTGAATACATTGCAACTGCCACTTGTTGTACCCAAGTATTGTGGGTGATTTAGACACTTGCAAATGTGGAGTTTGAGTATCTGCGCCAGAAGTTGGGCATGAACCTGTTATCAATCTAAATAGTTTATCTGATAAAGGGGAGAGTGATCCTAGTATATTTGATTAGGGGGAGCATAGAGTCACTCTCTGTTTTCTTTGACATTGATGTCAAAGGGGGAGAAAAGGGTGTTGTCTGTATGCTACAGTTGGAGGTCTAAGAAGAATATTGCAACCTTTCAAGGTTTCCATAAATGCCAAAGGGGGAGATTATTGGCATGTTTATAGGAAGAGTATGCTTGTCATTGATGGCAAGAACAACAGTGAACCAAACCTCGAGAGAGTAGAAGAAGAGAAATCTCAGAAGAGATAGCAGTTTCTAGAAGTGTAGACAAGGTCGAAGATACAGACTCGCAGGAGGAGCAAAGGTCAAGACCTGTGAACACTTAGAAAATATTCTAAGTTGGAGAGATCAGAAGATCAGGAGGAAGAGCGACAGTTCTCATTGGATCACTGATCCAAAGGACCAACAACCTTCAGATTTAATTAATGGAAGGATAGGATAAACATGGAAAAATGGTTGAAAATTTGATTATTCGAGTACTTGTCAGTCGTCAGATCAAACCCGAATTCCCTTTAGCCGTCAGATCACTTTCAAGTGGAAGGAAAGGATAAGATAGAAGAGATGCATCGCAAACATATCGATCCATCGATCTAGGATCATGATCGACGAACATCATTTAGTTCGGGTATAAATATGTGAGGAGGTTATGCTCCGGAAAAATCTCACTTCATATTTTTTTGGTTTGAGATTTGAAATCCTCGAAGTCTGGAGACCCGGAGAGACTAAATACATCCTCAACCATCGGATTATATAAAGTAAATCTCAGTCATCAGATCATCTAAATAATATCTCAAGTGTCATGTCATTCGAAGTGAATCTGGGTCATCTGATCCAGAGCGTCAATTTGATATTTGAAATCTTCGAAGTCTGGAGAGCCAGAGAGTCGAAATAAATCCTCGACTGTTGGATCATCCAAAGTAAATTTCAGTTGTCAGATCATTCTAAAGTGGAAGAAAAGGATAACTTAGAAGAAGGGCACGTTAATCTCAACGGTTGACAATCTGACACTCATATCTACGGTTGACAGGGCATATTGGACCCCCTTGACCTTTCTGCCTTTAACCGTGGGGGCGGGTCCAAGATAGTGGTATTTCCCATGTGGGACCCTCATACATGACATCTTCCTATCAACTCGGACCCCCCTCGCTCATTACCACTTATTGCCTAAACCCCCCTCCGAGAAAACCACCAAACTACTCATACATACCACCTCCATGCTTCGACGTCACACTCCACTACCCGCTACACGTCACACTCCACTACCGCACTCTCCCTCCACACTCCACTACACTGCCTACACATATCACCCACATCAATAGACCACCTCAAGAAAGACATGTGGTAGACCATGTCAGCAAAGACAAGTGGCAGACCACGTCATCAAGGACATGTGGCAGTAATATGTATACTTTGAGGGAAGGTAAGGTTTGAGACTTGAGATTTTAGAAGTCCGGAGACCCGAAGACAAATGTCAACAGTTGATCATCAAGGGGAGTATGTGTGAATTGATTGGAGATTTAGGAGAAATATTACTTCAGGGATTTCCACTTGAGACTTGAAAATTCTAAAGTTCAGTGACGCTAAAGGATCATGATCGTTGATCCGAAAGGGACACGTGTCAGTGGATTGTCAGCTCTGCGAAAAATCAAAGGAAGGTTGAAAGGTTGGAAAGTTGAGACTTCAGAACCCCGGATACCTGAAGGGATTGTGACCGTTGATTCAAGAATACCACGCATCATTAGATCATGGACTCTAGGTGAAATTCTCTGGGAGCAAGCGGAGTTTGAGAATCGAGACTCCCGAAGCCCAAAAGGTGAAATCGATCTCATCCATTGGTTTGGAGGGCCACATGTCACTTGGTCATCGAGACTAAGGATTGCACGTGGATGAAGGAAAGAAGGTAGGAAAAGACAATAGATCGGAGTTGTTGATCAAGGGAATATGTGAGAGACTGCAGGATCGACGATCATGCCTGATTGTGGGATTAGAAGTTGCTCATAAGTTAATTTTTTGAGTGAAGGCCACAATTGAAACCATGGTATCGAAGAAAGGGTATGTGGCAGCTGGAGGTGGATTGCGGGGAGAAAAGAGGTTTATCCCAAACCAATATTGGATGTGGCCGCAATCGTTCACTTATGCAAGGATGTAGCTCGAGGTCACATGCGACAGGGGGATAACGAGAAGAGAGATCATTCTCACTATCACATGGTCACAAGAGACCACTGCCCAAGCTCATATCAAGAAATGGAGCTAGTGCTCACAAGACCGAGTTCAAGAAGCACCTTTTTAATAGGCATTTTCTCATCGTTGGTGGTCACATAAAGGAAGGGGCTTAGAAGCCAAAGAAGCCAAAATGACTGACTGTAACTTCCAGAGAAGATGAAGATTTTTGACTGCCATAGAACTCAGAGAATCTCAAGATAACGACTATCGATGATGAATAGATTCAGCATAACTGCTAGAGAAGATGACGAGTTGCAACTGCTAGAGAAGCTAGAGAATCTTAGGATAACAACCACTAATGATGAACAGATTCATTATAACCTCCATGGAAGACAAAGAGTTCGAATGATGATCAGGCAGAGGACTCAACATGAGAAAAATATGCAGAACATAAAGTATAGGGAGTTTTTTTCTCAAGTGTTTTGCATGTGGGTAGAATGCGACTGAGGAGAGAACCTGAACTAGATATCAGAGGTGAAGTGTATAGCATGCAAAGATAGAATAGGGTATAAAGAAAGAATAGAAGATGAACAGAGTATTGAGTGTGCACAGCAGGTGAAAGAGCAGAGCATAGAAGAAGAACCAGAGGATAGAAGCTGAAGAAGGCAGAGGAGACATGGAGTTGTAACAGACCATATCATAGACAGAGAAAGTAAGTAAAAGTTTTGCAATATTCAATCAGAGTGGTAGGGTGGTGCTAAGGAGGATTGTTTTCCTCAGAGTTTCAAGTGGGTGCTTGAATACAGGGATTTGTAGTTGTCATCTAGTTGCAGCCAGAAAAACCAGGGTGCTAGGGTGGTGCAAGGGAGAACTATTGTTCTTTGTTATATAGGTTGGTTCTTGTCTGACAAGAAGTTGGTGCTTCCATCCAGTTGGTGCTACAACACTCAGGGAGTTGGTGCTTCCTTCTTGTTAAGAACCAAACATCAATATAGCATATAAAAACCTTAGGAAAAGTACTCAACGCCTCTTCGAGGGGGCAACCTCCTTTTACCCCACTTAAATTTTAAAGTACAAGATGATTCAAAATGAAAATGTATCCTTGGTATATATAGGAGACTAGGAGGTATAATTACAACTAATGGCCTAAAGCCGACATAAATAAAATAAC
>SNQJ01S0058492.1:0-43047 GCA_010110895.2 Picea sitchensis
GTGTAGAATGTGTTTACTTGTTTAAATGCATGTGGAGTATATACTGGACTGTATGTGTTATGTGAAAAGTGTGTACAGATTGTTACATAGTGCGTTCTAAGTGTTGGGTGAACAAAAAGGTACACTACATAGGTGATCCCTCGGGTAAAATACCAAACCACCTTCCATCACTTCCACTTTATCAATGAAAAGGATTGAAAGCTAAAAGATTGTCCTTTATGTGTATTTGGAAGGATAATAATAATATATTGCTAATAATTTCTTGGAAATAAGACATAATCTTTGAGACATTGATCTCTCCTATTATCTTATATGGATGTGAAGTTTGGTAGCGCAACATCTCTAGAGAATTGTGGAGGAAGTTTGTGAAAATATAGAACAATTTTTTTAATTTTTTATTTCAAAATTAAAATAAATATTCTCTATCCTATCCTACAATAGAATCTCATTTTTCCACTATTGAGTGTATGGATATGAGTAGCTATCCAATGTACCAGAAGAAAACAATTAGCATGAAAGAAAATATGCTTCCTAATATTGTTTCGAGCTCTAGTCAAAGATAGTTGCACCTTAAGAGGGGTTGACATAAAGATGCCACATACATTATTGGAGAATATAGGAGGAGGTCACTAGATATAATATGTATACCATTAAAAATACTATCACATGTGTATTTAAGAAGAAATTGAGTTGCAGTATAGAGCTAAAAAGTAACAATAAATTAAGATACTATAAAGAGAGTAGATTTTAACCTAGCACAATTAATTGTTGAAAATAGATTCTTTAAAAGAACATAAAATATACAATGGCACACGCATGCACAAACGTTACGCATATATTTGAAAACTCAAATCAGGAAAAACAACAACCTCTTTAGAGTTGCACCTCTAATATTTTATTTATCATATTTCTTCATTGTTTAAGATGATATATATCTGTGTGTGTGTGTGTGTGTGTGTGTGTGTGTGTGTGTGTGTACATACATATATGATCCTGTGAGATCCAAAACCCCTAATTCATTGACATATATTAGTCAACAACTTTAATTCCTTAACCAAAATTAGAAAATCATTGGTGAAAACCATGTGGTGAAAAATCACTAAAAATGGACGCAAAACCCACCAAATTGTTTTTCTTTTTTAGGGGCTTCACCCCCATGCAAACCCCTCACACTTTAGATGCAATGCAGACTCTAGGTTTAGTTGTACAAAGAATACAATACATACCCAACATTATCCCACTTCTTGTTTTCTTAGTATATAGGTGGTTACATGATTACATAGTCAAGAATCCAAGGTAACAATACCCACGCTTTCTCTACATTAAGAGAACTTCTCGATGCTCACATACTTTTTAAATGAGTCTAAGACATCATTCAAAGTGTCCATCCTAATAAACAAAACCTTCTTATATTCAACCATGTCTCTCACAAATTGATATTGGACATCAATATGCTTTGTCTTTTAATGATAAGTCAGGTTCTTCGCCAAGAAGATTGCACTCTCACTGTCACAATCTATCCTTACATCTTGTTGAACCAACCCAATACCTGAATACAATCTGTGTAAAAATACTGCATCCCTTCTTCCATTAGTGTCTACCATGTATTCAACTTTTGTATTTGAGAGTGCCACTGCAACCTATTTATCGATCTCATTTCTCCTCCAAACAAGTTAAACACATACCTATTTATCGATCTTTTGTCATCCATATCTCTAGCCCAATTTAGATATAAAACTCCATGTATTCCCAACACTCTGTCCAATATTGGTCATCCTTGGTAGCACAATCCATAGCTAATAGTGCCACACAAATACCTAAAAAACCCTTGTGATTGTTGTCCAATGCTCCTTCCATGGTTTTGACATATACCTACTCAAAACTCCCAATGCATGTGCAATGCCTGGACTAGTACATACCATTTCATACATCAAACTGCAAACTGCACTACCATACAAATCATGGGACATATGCTCTTCCTCTTTATTTGTCTTGGGACACTAATCCACATAAAACTTTACAAATATAGGAATAGGAACCTTATCAATTTACATTCCTTCATATTAAACCTTTGCAATTTTTTTTGACATATTTTCTCTGATTTAACCATATTTTCTTGTTTTCTCGATCTCATTTAATTTCCGTGCCCAAAATGAAATTTCAAACACCAAGATCCTTCATGTAAAATTTATAGGACAACTGAGTTTTCACATCCTGCATATTCTCTTTGTTGTGTCCTATAGCAACATATCATCCACATACAATACCAAATAAATAAGACAATCATCGATAAATTTGAAATACACATAGTGATCATCTTTTCTCCTCGTGAAGCCAAGTCCCAACATATAAGTATATTTTTTTTATATCACATCCTTGGTGTTTGTTTTAACCCATACAAGGAAATTTTCATCCTTCACACCAACTCTTTATTTTCCTTCACAACAAAGTCTTTTGATTGCTTCATGTATATTTCTTCTTCCACATCCCCATGTAGGAATGTTGTCTTCAGATACATCTATTCTACTTCAAAATAAAAGGAATCAAAAACAAATAAAATAAATCTAATTGATGTTAACTTGGCAACACAAGAAAAAATTTCACCATAGTCAACTCCCTCTACTTGGGAACGACCTTTCTCTATTAGTCGAGTTTTGTATTTCTCCACTTTTCCTTCTGCATTCAAGTTCTTCTTGAATTCCCATTTGGTACCAATGGGATTTATTCTAGTTGGAAATTCCACTAGATCCCAAGTCACATTCTTGTCCAAAGCTACCATTTCTTCCACCATGGTATTTTTCTAGAGTTTTCCATCCTATGAATCCACTACCTCCATAATAGTTCTAGGATCATTATTAGTAATAAACAAGTAAAAAAGTGAATGGAAATCAAATGGAGTATTCCTTTCTAGTTTGCATCTTTCCCTAACCAATATCCTCAATAATGGAGTATGAGACTATTCTTCTTATGATTCTTGTTCTTATTTAGAGTCTGATTCATTATCCTTCAATTCAAACTCTGTTTTATTTTGTTCCTCTTCCCTTTGTAGGACTCTTGTTTGAAAAAATATTTCGTTTCTCTAAATACCACATCTCCGCTATACACTACCTTCTTGGTTTTTGGGTTCCAGATCTTATAACCTTTCAAACCATCTTTCTAACCAACAAAGATACACTTTTCTTCCCTTTTATCTCGTTTAATCTTGTTTTCCTTTGGAACTTGAAGATAGGAATCACATCCAAATATCTTGAGATGCATAAGAGTTGGTTTCTTACTAGTCCATACATCATGTGGAGTCTTGTCATCCAATAATGATGATGGTGATCAATTGACCACGTAATTTGCAATATCCACTACCTCTACCCATAATTATTTTCCTAACCTAACGCCATTGAGAATGCACCTTAATTTTTCCATCAACGTCTTATTCGTCCTTTCTAAAACTCCATTTTTCTTCAGAGGTGTGTATGGATTAGTCTTATGCCTTTATATACCATACTTCTTACAAAATTCCTTGAATTTGATTTTGTAGAATTCTCCACCATTCTCCAACCTTGACACCTTAATTCTCTTCTCTATCTTATTCTCCACAAGAGCCTTGATCTCTTTGAATTTGTGAAAGACTTCATATTTATTCCCGAGAAAATAAATCCATGTATTCCTTGAGAATTCATCTATAAATGACACATATTATACATATTTTCTTAGTGATGGAACCGACACAGGTCCAAACACATCACTGTGCACCAACTATAAAATCCCCTCTACTCTCATAGCTCCAGAGGATTATATTAAACGTTTCTACTTCCCATATAAACAATGTTGATAGAAATCAAAATTGAGAGAGAAATCGGCCATACTTTTGACCATGCCTTTACCATGAACTACTCGAAGGCCCTTCTATCCCATATGCCATGTTTTTTGATGCCACAACATTGACTTTTCTCCATGGACTGTAGGATTTTTTTTTCTTCCACTTTAATATCGTGATAAATGGAACCATTGCACCCATAACTAATAGTTTTTCCATGTAGCCTATACATATTTTCAAATTGAACTCCCTTCAACAACACCATTTCTCCACAAACCATCCTACAAAATCCCTTTTCAAGGACTGTTTTTACCCGTGCATCATCCATTTTTCGTACAAAAATAAAATTTATGGCCAATATTTGGATGTGAATAACACTAGGGAGTCTTCTAATCCTTTCATCCATGATATTCAACTTGAATTTTCCTCATCCTACAATTTTGTATGTTAAGTCATCTCCTATAAAAATGTCACCTCCATCATACCTTTGATATTCGTAGAAGCATTCCCTGTGAGTAGTCATATGAAAGGATGCATTTGAGTTGAGTAGCCATGCTTCATGATATACATGTGTGTTTGAAGAATCCAATTACACATCCCCTCCTTCACCCATGGAGGCATTTTCTTCTATAGAAGGAGCATTATCATATTCCTTCCCTCTCTCAACACGTTAGGATATACATTATTTCCTGTAGTGACCTTGTTTTCCACATCTCCATCATAACTTTACAAATATTCCAGGAGATTTAGATCTTCCCCTAGATTGACATATCACACTTGTGGACTTAGATCTATTTCTTTCCCAAGAGCTTCCTCTTGCAAATAAGGAATTTGTGATTTTTCCTTCCTTGTTCTTCCACCTCATCTCCCACGAAAATAAGGATGAGACAACATCATTGAAGCTTAAAGTATTTGCATTGCTACATGTGGCCATAACCATACTATCCCATGAGTCTGGTAAATATAACAATAAAATTATACATGTATCCTCATCATAAGTCTTAATATAAAAAAAATACCTTACTTACCACAATATTGAAAGCGTTCAATTTCTCTCTCATGGAGTCTTCATATTTCATCCTCAAGCTGTAAAACTTCTTTTGTAGGGACAATTTGTTTACCAGGGACTTTAACTGATACAAATCCCCTAACTTATCCCATAATACCTTGGTTGTAGCTTAAACTGACACATTCAATAATATTGGATCTGAGAGACACGACGAGTTTGTGCTCTTTTCCTTTCCATCCAACTTTGTCCAGTGTTCTATTTTTATTCCTATAGGTACAATACCTATATCTGTGGTGATCCACTCATCTATTTCCACCAACAAATTATTCAAAACTTTTCCCATTAAATTTCTCGATCTCTCTTTTTGAAGTACTCACCATTTATTTTCACCTGAATAATTGATACCGTAGAGATCCCAATGTAACAAGGTTTATCATAAACTTGATCCAAACCCTTCACCACACAGGCGCCCCCCAAAAGTCAATAACTACTCTGATACCAAATGTTGATTTTATCCTTGCACAATTAATTATTGCAAATAGATTCTTGATAAAAATAGAAAATATACAATGGCACAAACACATTATACAAATATTTACCCTAGAAACCCAAACTGGAAAAAGAAACAACATGTTTAGAGTTGCACCTCTAATTCTTTATTCATCATATTTCTTCATTATTTACAATACAATATATGTATGATCCCATGACATCCAAAATACCTAATACATTGACCCAGATTAGTCAACTACCCTAATTCCTTAATATGAATTAGAAAACCATCAAAGAAAACCATGTGTCGAAAAACCGTTAAAAATAGATGCAAAAAATGCAAAAAAAAAATCACGAGTCTCCACCCCCCTTGAAATTCCCCTGTGCACCCGTGCAACACATAATATAGGTTTAGTTGTGAAAAAAATATAACACGTGCCCAAAAAGGAGGTCATTATCCCTAATCTTGAATATCAAAGGTATATTTCTATTATAGATAGTCTAAAGAAGAAAATAAACATTGCCAAAATAAAAATGAACTCTCACAAGATCCATAGTGGATTGGATAATTCCTAAAACACAATGTGATGAAAGAATTTGTCATCTTCCTAATACTAAAAAGATGGAGAATGTAAAACACTCTCTTTTAAAATGTCTTATTAAATCTTAATTTAAAAATATTTATAACAATATCACCTAACATATTACCTCACAAAAATTATGAAGAGTTGGGAAAATTTCTCTCTCCAATATGTTTTAGTACAAACATATACTTTTAAGTAATCTAATTATTATTTTACGATTTTTCTTAATATACGAGAAACAAAATTAGTATTAATGAAGATAAGAGTCATCGTCATTATAAATTTGTCACTATAAAGAAAAATATCTTCAATAAAAGTTCTTATTTATTTTGAACAAATAAAAACTTATGGGCTATATTATTTAAATTATTTTAACAATTATGATTTTACCATCCCATTTTCAATGTCTTACCCTCACATATATTCAATTTGAATTTGTTTTAAATTTGAGTTATAAATTACCACCATAGATCCATCTTGACCTCACTATTACGAAGGATAAAAATTCTTTTTTAGAGTGCAAAAATTGAGAAAAGGTTAAAGGTTTGGTGCTTGATAGACTTGTCGTTAATATAATTCTATGGTGGTTTAATACATTAATATTAAATTATTATAAAATATATTAATATGCTAAAAAATATTAATATATTTTTTAATATATTATTATAAACATTCTTACCCTCTGCTCCAAAAGCTTAGGGATCACAACATTTTTAGTCTTAACAAATCAAGAGTGGGAAACGTGCAGCCCATAGGATGATCGAATTGGAAAGCGCAGGGTCCTACATTGGTATTTTATGTGAAAACCACATCTCTCTGGATGACTTAGAAGATTCACTTTGTTGGTCCATGAATCGAAAAGTTGGATCCTTTACTGTGAAGTTGGGGTACAAAGTCTGGCATGAAGAAAAAAAAATCTGGGCCTAAAAAATGGTGATGGGGTTTGTTGTGGAAATCGAAATCTCCTAGTATATGTAAAATTACTCTTTGGCTCGCCTTGAATAATGCATTACGCAGATGGGACAGTTGTGTAGAGAGGGGTTGGTGCGGACCCAACGACTGTACTCTCTGTAAAGAAGACTCAAAATCCATTTCTTACTTATTTATATTATGTCCATATGCAACCTAGATGATGAAGTAGATCATGGAAAAGCTAGATGCCAAGTCTTCTTGGAACAAAGAAAGCTTGTATGAAATACCCAAAGAGTGGACCATTGATAGATCTGTAAAGTTTTATGCAAGACTCTCGAGTCTGTTTGTCTCAAACATATTGTGGAATCATAATAGTGCCATGTTCAAGGACAATTTCCTTCTACTGGAAATATCAACATTAATTACTCTTAATTATGCAGTAGAATTGAAGGAATACCCCAAGGAAAAAATCCCTCATAATCCAATTCTACTTTCTATTGACTTTGAAATTCCTCGGGGGTATTTCAATGGGGAAGGTAAAGGGAACCCACCAAAGTGCAGTGTTGACATAGTTCTATATCTCAACCATACTCATTATATGTTTATTAGATATGCCCCACGCCCTAGTTCAAATAATAGGGATGAATTTATCGCCCTATGGACCCTCCTTGAAACATAAAAAGCAAAGAATGTAACGCCATACTCATTATATGTTTATTAGATATGCCCCACGCCCTAGTTCAAATAATAGGGATGAATTTATCGCCCTATGGACCCTCCTTGAAACATAAAAAGCAAAGAATGTAACGAAGCTTGAAGTTTTGGATGATTCAAAGATGGTTATAGACTGGGTCAGGTCTAGAAAAATGAAGTCCAGGACATCATACTAGCCCCTATTTTAAGAGATATCAAATTGGCTTTTCAGTCTTTTGAGTGGTTGTTGTTTCATCATGTATTAAGGGAACTAAATTGTAAGGATGATGAACTTTCAAAAGAGGTGTTTCTCCTTCCCACTGTATCCTTTTGGGTCTACAAATATATTGATGGAGAAGAGACAAAAGTAATGGAATTTCACTTCTGAGATGGGTTTTAGCTCTAGCCTTTTCAGATAATCTATGTCTTTTTTTCCGAATGAATAAAGTTTTGAACAATCCGGACGAATAAAGTTTTGAACAATCCTGAAAGAGCTAACATGTATATTCCTCATGAATATAAAATCTTTTATTCTAATGAAAAATAGTTTTTAATATATTGATATACTCATAAATTCTACGGAGGTATACATACCCTACCCACCTCTAGATTTGAACTTGTGACCTCTTAGGAGAAGCACAATTTCTTAACCATTAAACCCACTCACACTGTATAAATTAAAAGTTGATTTTCCTTCACTCAATATAAATCAATAACATTTATCCATTTAGTTTTTACTTTCAAAAATTACTTTAAAAACTGAAAAAATATATTTACATACTTAAAAGTTGAAATTATCTACAAGTATAATGATAAACTATTAAAAAACACTACACTGATTTATTTAAATAATTTTTTTTTCTAATGTTAAAATAGAACAATTTTGACTCGTTCGATATTAAATTGAACATTTCAAATTTGCCAAAATCATTCCGGTCAAATAAAAAATAAGATCACGTCGAAATGCATGAAGATTGATATTTAAAAGGTTGTATATGGATTAATTGATAAAATTATAGGGATTACTAAATCAAAAAAATAAATAATGAGAGATTGTAATCTCACTTGGTGACATTAACAACATAAAGTGGCTTAACCACATACTTTGTTACTGACTATCTTACATCTCAGAAATATAAAGATTCAAATAGTTATTTAAGAAATAAATTTTAATTTTTATTTCATCTTGAATTAATAACCACCTCCAAAAAATTTATAAACTTTTATTATAAAATATATTTTAACTCATAATTTATAAGAAATATCATATTTTTCTTCTCAATTACTTAAATTTAATTCAATTAACAATTTCATAAAATTATGACTATGAAATATAAGTTCATTTCAAAGTTATATTTTAACATACATATCCATATATATAATATTTCAATCCTCAAGATTCTGATAATAATAAAAATAATAATGATCATTTTTTTAAGGTTACCCTGATCTCAGATACTAAATTGGAGGTTGAACAAGGGACTCTTTCACGGATTTGATTATTAATGTGTATACATACCCTACCCCAATCTTTGAACTTGTGACCTTTGATGAAACACATGTTCTTGACTATTAGGCTATTGAAACTATATATATATATATAGTATAGTCATCATCCTCCTCTTTTATGTTGATGATATTATTCTTATGACAAAAAATGCCTATCATCTAAGTAAACAACTAATAATCTTCAAAAACTTCTCCTCCAACATCTACATGCTTCAATATTAACAAGAAGAAGATAAATTGAATCCTAAAAAAATCATCTAAAATAATTTTACATATAACAACAATAATTCAGAAAAAATGTAAGTCTACGTACTATTTAAAAAAACACATGTACATTCCGTAGGTAAACAAATATGTCGCAGACATTACATGACACTCGAACTCAGATATACCGAAACCATACCCAAAGTCGGAAGCCTAGATAATCGGAAGTTTTCGGATCATATATGAATGTAATCTTAGATAAATGGTCTATTCTCCATATATGGTTTGTAATATTTCTCAAACATTATTGATGTAAGTTTTAGATATCATACAATATTACTTCCTCATGCATATACATTTACAATTAGTAAACGGATGGTATCACAATTTGTGGTTTCAATTTCAAATGGAATATGAAGATATTGCATTTCAATCTTTACCTTCCAATAAAGATTACGAAGAGGCACACAGATACACTATCCAAACACATTTTTTCAAGTCATTTTCCATCTAGAGAAGGCAAGACTTCGTATCAGTTCATCCATTTGCACTATCTAACTTACTAAAAGTATCGTAAGACAATTTGTGGTTTCAGTTTCAAATTGATTATGAAGATATTACACTTGAATATTTACCTTCTAGTAAAGATTACGAAGAGGCACATAGATAGACTATCGAAACACAATTTTTCAGTCATTTTCCATCTACACAATGCAAGGCTTTGTATCAGTTCATCTACTTACACTATCTGAGCTGGATGATGAGTACCTTGTGCATCAAATCAATCACTCACATATTGGATGATAAGGAAGCATGGTGGAATTAATGGTAGCCACATATGTAGAGCATGTAAATAAAATTTGTCAACCAATAGTCATATGTTCATGAAAGAAAGTGGAACCTTATGTGGATATTGGATGATAAGGAAGCATGGTGGAATTAGTGGTAGCCACATATTTAAAGAATGTAAATAAAATTTGTCAACCAATAGTCATATAGTCATGAAAGAAACTAGAACCTTATGTGGTAACCACATATGTTGGCCATATAAATAAAGCTTGTAAGCTAGTGGTTAGTAGTCATAAAAGGAGGTGGTCCCCTTATGGTAGTGCCTCTCATGGGACAAGATAATGAGTGGTGGTCCCCACACTTATTTTCAGTAGGAGTCTCTTTTCATAAGTTAGTTTGTACCCCAAGTCTTTTGAGTCACAAATGTAAATCACCTCTCAGCATAAGAAATCTATATGGAGTGTCTAAGGCAATAGTTTTAGACAAATATTTCCAAATTTACATCCAAATTCTACCAAGGTTTGTTCAAAGGCTTCGGTATGAATCTATCTTAGTACAACATAAAAGTCAGATGGAAAAATAGAGAGGATCACTAGGATAATTTAATACATGCTCACTATGTATGTGATGTATTAACCATCAAAATGGGAAGACTATATACCCACTTAGTAAAGTTTGCTTACAATTAATGGGTATCAAGCCTCATTAAAAGTGAACCCATTTGAAGAATTGTATGGCAAGAAGTGTAACACACCAATGAGTTGGGATAACCTAGCAGACAAAGATGTCATTGGGACATATTTGTTGCGGGAAATGGAAGATAAGATGACAAAAATCAAGAGAATTTAAATGTTGCCGAGGACAAACAGAAAAGTTATCTAGACAAGAACCAAAATTTTCAGAGGTTTTAAAGTGGGTAAATATGTTTTTATAAAAATGAAAGGGAAAGTATGTTCGATAAGATTGGGTTGCTACCCAAAGTTGGCAGGAATATTTTTTGGGCCTTTCAAAATATTAGAGAAGACGGGCCAGTTGCATACATGCTAGCATTTCCCTCATTAATGAATTTCATGTATCATTATTCAAGAAATATGTGCCTCAACCTAACCACACAATTGATTGGATTGTGATCCAGGTGGAACCAATACTCATCCTAGACCAAAAAGTCAAAGTGCGTAATGGTTCAATGGACCTGCTATGATCCCAAAGGTGCAACATGGAAGTATGAAGAAATTGTGTGGGAGGAATACCTGCAAATGTTTTCCAATTTTGAAGAAAACAGAGGCTAAAAATGTAACAGTCCATTTTTGAGCTGCTAGTTTCCAGAACCACATCAGAAATTGTTGGTCACCTACACTAATAGCCTTGATAAAAGAATATTTCAACCCAATGGACTAAAGGCATTGAATGGGGTGCATTCCTTGGGTAAACAAGATGAGAAGAACAATTATGGTTGAAACTATTGTAGGAGAGAAAAAATTACACAATTTTATCTTATTTTTAAAGTATTGTAATGTAAATTTGTATATGTATTTCAACATGGTGTTGTGCACCGAGGATGGTGGAAAATTGTAGGGGAGGGGGAATGTAACATCCCCACTATGATTGGGTCACCAGGAAGTCGCGTTGCATTATTAAAGGGGACATTTTCTCTCTAATAGATTTGATGAAGTTTTTTGCATCTTTTCCTCTCTTCTCTGTTTGGTTTTTGTTGTGAGTGAGTGTGTATGTTTACTGCAGACCAAGTAGACCAATGCATCCTCTCTATTCGTTGCCAGAAGCACTGTTGGCTCTCTTTTTATGAAGTGCACACTAAGTGAATACAGTTCGCCCTCCTTGTAAGAGTGTTTTCTGGTTTTCCTAAAGTGTGCCCTCCATAAGAGTAATGTGCCATCATCATATGTACTCTCATGGAAGATCAATTGGTATGAGAGATTTTCTACCATATGGTAGCAAATCTAGCTGCCAGTGGCTCTGATGGTTCAATTTCTGGAAAAGTTGCTCCCTCTGACATTTTCCAAACGACAAATGTGATCAACACAAGAAACCAGCTAAAATGTAACTCGTTTACCTGATCCTATGCTTCACGAAAGTCTTTCTCGAGCTCATTGACAAGGTAACTCACCCAATTCATTTGCATCCCCTCTACGCATTTTCTTGCGAGGTCCACCACGAATTTGGTGATCTACGTGGGGCAGTTCTTTCTAACGAGCTTTCCAGCTATGAGTTGGCAAGCTAGGCGCACTACACCATATTGGATGGAGGCTACCTTGTAGCCTCTCTTTCCCTTTTCAACTTCCTCGTATGCCTCCTTAATGCGCTATGCCAAGGAGCGATCTGAGGTCTTCCTTGGGTAGAACTGCTGAGAGTCGGGTCCCTGCATGCTCAGTCCTGTGATCACAAATAATTCGCCTGTCGAGCCACAAATATCCTCCATGATAGCATGAAAAGAGGAGTTTAACGCAAGTGTTAACCTCTTGATGTCAGCCAAAATGAGGGATCTTCATTACGTTTAGTATCGTGGACTGCGACAACTCCTTTATCCAAGGCCGAGAGACTATGTGAGGCTTTTTCCCAGTGGTATTCATCGGGTATTTGTTGGGCACGAGCATGGCATAGTTTTTTCTGTCTCCAAGCTTGAAATCATTGTTCTTCAAGGATGGAATCTTACCTAAGAGGGTTCCAACTACGCAAATTCCATTTGGAATGTACGAGATGATTAATGTGTACTCAAAGTCTCATGGAATGCTATCGTGGTTAATCATGCTAGCCAAAGGCGGGATGTAATCTGGTAAGACCGAAAGTATCTGCTTTTCATTAGCCAAATCATCATGGTTCTTACTTCACTTCTCAGTCGCGGGGTTGACATGTTTCGAGATGATGAAAGTGTCCCAAGAAGTAATTATTATCGATTTCTCAACCGATACAGACATGTAAAATTGTGGAGTTTGTTCGAGATAGGTTCTTTGTCATAGATCTGAAAAATGGTCATTCAATTGTCGTTATAGGTTTTCTCGACCCAAAGGATGGTTTGTACAATTTTTGTGAATCGACTTGGACCAACTATGAACTGACTGCTCTTATTTCTCACACTAATGAATGTCATCGAATTTGGCATGAACGACTTGTACATATAAATTATTGAAGCCTATGGTCAATGGCAACACAAAATATGGTTGTTGGTATACCTAAATTTTTTCCCTATGATGGACTTTGTAGAGGATGTCTACTCAATAAGTATCATCAGGAACCCTTCGAATTTTTAAAAGCATGGTGAGCACATAACCTCCTAGAGTTGGTTCATAGTGATCTTTATTTCCTCAATTGTAATGTCCCCCAACTTAACCGAGGAAAATTATTGTATGGAATACACATAAGGATGAAAACTTTCTTTCTCACTCATTTCATGTAGCTTACCAACTACGATTCATTCACATTTTTAACGAGATTCATATTCATAAAATTAAATGCATCTACATCATTCTAAATCATCATGAATGGAATTAGTAAACTCATTCACAACAACAAATAAATCATTCACATACATAGAGTTAAGAACAATAATTAAGATCATGAAATAACTCAGAAATAGATGAACACTTATCTTTTAAAACATGTATTCAACCAACTTCTTGAGAAGGATGTTCCACTCAACCATAGACCTGTTGTTCTAAATCTCGACAATAAGTCAACCCCTATCTAGGGATATGAATTCACAAAAGAGGGGTGCCTCTCACAATCCACTCACATCTCACTATCACACAACCCACAAGTATTCTCCAACAACTATCCAATATTTCTTTTAGATCTATTTCTGTTAACCTGCTCAACCCAAGGAATGTACCCCTTCAATCCTCTTATTCCATCAGGCATCTCATTCGTTTATTAGGTTCTATATAGCACAAAAAGTAGGAATCTCCCTAATGGAAACTCAAGTGAAATCAAAGACAAGAAAACTACTAGTAACCAACAACAAACACTTTCTCTTATAGTGAAACTCTCTCAGTAGTTCACTCTTCAGACCCAACAACCTGGTTCTTCAATTTCCATATCCAAAACACTCCACATACGCTCTAACATGATCCTAAATTATATCTCCTCCTTTCTCTAGCTCTGGTGCTATCTTTACCTACTCCTTGCTTGTTTCTCATCGCAAAATCGAATGCGAAAATATGCCTAATTCCCCCATATCAATTTCCTCTATTTTCTCAAGACAATTTTCTGCTCACTTTACTTAAGGCTCATTATGATTCAGCCCCATGCTTCCAATAACTATGGTATTTGACTATGAAACCGACCCTCTTACATGATTTTAATGATTGGGCTCTCGTACACCTAAATGGAAATATAAGGTTTCCCAACCAAATGATACTAAAATTAGAAAATATGGGTTTGGATTAATACCCATAAACTATTTCCCACTTGGGACCCTCTTAAACACTCCCTAGGACTCTTCCTCATTTTTGAATTAATCATCTCCCATCTCAATCCATATTCCCAACAGGTGGTATAAAATTATATCTATTAAAAAAAAATACATATTACATCGCTTGGCCATAACCATATTCATATCTACATCATGCATTAATTAAACTATGGATTATTGATATTCCACATGAATGGATATGATGAAGACATACTAATTTTATGGAGGGCGTACTTTAGGAAAGCCAACAAACACTCTTACAAGGAGGGCACACTTTATTCACTTAGTTCACACTTCATAAAATGCTAGCCAACAATCCTTCTGGCAACGAATAGAGAGGGCACACAAGTCTACTTAATGTTCAGTAAATATACACACTCACACACAACAAGTGCTAAATAGAGAAGAAGGGAAAATACATGTAAAACTTTATCAAATCTATTAGAGAGAAAATATCCCCTTTAATAATGCAGGGCAACTTCTTAGAATGGTAGTTGTTGCTTTATTTTTTCAATTCTCTACGCATTAAGACTCACGATAGTAGTTTCTTGCAGTAATGAACTCACAAAAACTGAATAAAAACTTATTTAGATATATCCTTTCTCACTATACTAGTGAAGGATTTATTACAAATATATATAAACTGACTAACATTGACAAAGATAAGAAATTAACATAGTAAACATTATTTTAGAATGACTTGCTTCCAAGATTGGTGAGATGAAATTACAATAGAAGTTTATGAGTGAATATTGATCCTCTTATACTAGTTATCCAAGGAAGGGGGATGCCCTTCCTGGTGGCCCAATTCCTCCCCATTTAGATACAAAAGCATCCCTACTTCCGCCACCAACTGAGAAAAAATTCTCTACACTATCTCAATTGTCATCCACTTTCCGTGTGCTAGAGTTTGGCACTATTTACCGACTAGGTATGAAGCATATTGTTTCTTAGCACGATCTTGTGTTACTTGCAATGAATTTGCAACTGGAGTCTATTGTTGTGATAAATTATGAATGCCACTATGGTCATCATGTTCTTCTCGATGTTGATGTGTTGATCCCAATGGAGCCAAAATGAGAGGCATCTCTGTGGGTGGTAGATATTGAAATCCAAGACAGACTTTGAAAGCTGAGAAGCTAGTGGAATAGTGTGTGGCCTTGTTATAATGGTGCCACTTCTGCAAATCCTACATCAACATGTAGAATTCTTTGTCATAGTTTCTATAAGTTAATTTGGCTGCGAAAAGGGTTTCGAATTGGTATGTCACTGGGTGACCTCCCTGTCTACCCACTACTCCAATAGAAAATTGAGAGGAATCCTTACATAGATATGTTGGTTGCATGCACACTTGATAACATCCTGATGTCAAATCCATCTAGGTGAAGAAGGAGGCCCCTTGTAAGTTGTCGAGAAAATTTTCAATCTAGGGTAAGGAATAGCGATATTTAATTTTGGCTTGTATGAGGGCATCGTAAGCGGTAACGAGACGAAATTCAGTAGTCTCCTGCTTTGGAATAATTAAATATAGAGAGGTGTAGGGGGAGGAGGAGGATTGACGATGGCCATATTCAAGGAAGTGACCCATTTTTCATTCCATATCGGTAGTTTCTATGGGAACAGGTCGAGATGATGGGGAATTGGGAAATGACACATCATGAATGAGATCGATGGAGTGTGTAATGGATCGATAGGGTGGGATCCTTGTAGGAGACTAGGAGACATTTGCAAATTCTGGGAGGAGAGGGAGTACGACGGGAGGTATCGTATTAGTGAGGTTCTCAGGCTTAACATGGTGGGACAAACATAGAAAAACGTCTTTGTGGTGAATGACATGGTCAGTTTCTTCTTTCCCATGATGCATCTAGGGGGAAGTGTGAGGCACTAAAGTAATCACATAGGTGTGTCCTTCTTCATGAAGATTGTATTGACGGGATTCGACATGGTACATGGATTGGAGGTCTTTCTGTTATGGGATATTTAGAAAGAGGTCAGTACAGTCTAAATATGGAACATCATAGACCATGGTGTCACGTAAGGGGCCAATGGATAAATTTATTGTGCATCATAGGGCGACAGTGATGCGAAGTCCTCCATTTTGTACCCAGCTAAAGCTGATAGGGATCCGAGTGGTTGGTGGTAAGAAGTTGCAGATGTTGGACTAAGTCTTAGGAGACTAGATTATTTTGGATGCCATTGTCAAAAATGAGAGTAGCAATTTCATGCTTGATTTGGTAGTTATGCATAAAGAGGGGAGCATTAGTGCGACCTAGTTCGAGCGTAGTCATGAAAATGAGGGATGGGTCATCTTCGATGGGGTTGGTGAGAGAGATGAGTTCTGGTTGTTGGGGAAACTCAATGGGTGTGACCTCTGCAACTAAGGTCTGATGGGGGTAGATATATTTAATGGCTCGACAATCGACAAAGTTCTGGGAGTTGGTCTTGTGAAAAGTAAACCAAACCACATTTGTTTTCATCGATGAGGAAGAAGGATAAGGTTGAGGAGGAGGAGGAGGGTTCGATTTGGAGGATATCAGATTTGAGGGGATATCTTACATTATATGGCCAAGGCCCGTAAGAATGCCTTGTCCAGAGAGGAGCTTTCAAAAATATCAACATCATGATGAAGAGGCAACAAAAGACCATAATTAAATTTGATTATTAATACATTGTCTGGATCGTTGTTATGGAGTTGTATGCGCAACTTGTAGAAGACGTCAATGTAGCCTTGTATGGACCGATTTGAAAGATGGAGGAGAAACAACCACTTGGACAAAAGAATATGGAGATAACATTGGGGATAGAAGTGCTAACATTGGGGAGTTGTATTAATATCAGAATGCTAATTACAATGCATGAGCCCTGACAAGAACCGAGTCTCGACTCTCTCCTCTCCTTACTTTCCTTCCACTTAACTTACTAATTAAATTCAATACAAATATATATTTTTTCCAAAGAGGGGCACCTCGAGCCTTTCCCTCCAAGCTACCTAACTCTCATTAATTACATTGAATGATATCTGAGGCCATGCTCAAGATATGTACAAATCAGGACTATTAAAGTAAACCTTTTCTCCAGGTTGTACAAAGGAAATATCTCGGCTCTTCCAGCATGAAAACATTCAACTGTATTAACTTCACATTTAAAATTTAAAATTCAGGGGCAAGATGAGAGGGATGGTTCCTCTCCCCTTCGTGAATGTGCGTTGATGAGATGAAATGTTGGTGCGCAGCTGAGGTGGAGCGATTCTCCTGCATCATACTCCACTGCTAGGAAAATCATGAGCTTATGCTCATGATCTCCTCTCCTCTACTATTGAAATCCCCCTGGATCCCAAACTCTCCTTGGGAGTTGTCCTCCTACTCTTTTTTTTTTTGTTGTTGTTGTTGCTTCCCTGTTTATCTTGCAAGATTCCTTCTACTCATCTTCTCCTTGCTAGCAGTTTCTTGTGCTGAACTCAACATCATCCCTCTTACCTCCTCCATGACTTCTTCTAGATGCTCTGCTAGTTGGCTCTTCTTTTGCGGTCTGCTCAGCTGCAACTCTTCTTCCTCATACACATCAAAGGGAAGATCATCCTAATCCCCCATGTTGTTTTCTTCTTCTGTGGAATTAGCTTTCCACCCTGTTGTAGACTCCAGTTTTGCAGTCTCATCACTGAGCTACTACTCAGCTTCCTCCTATGACTGATTAGATTCTGTCATCTCCTCTTGTGATGGATCAAATCCATCTTCCTCTAGATGCTCCTCATGATGGAATCATGTCTCCCTTTGCATGACTACATCCCGGGAGTCCTTTTCTGGTTCTGGATTGTTCAAACAATCCTCCAACATATTCATCTCTTGCTTCCATTGAGTGAGCATTTCATCTGAATTCTCCTCTTTTTTAGCTGGGGAAGAAATCAATGTCTTCTCCTTCTCCTCCTATTTGACAGTCCTTGTTGGATGTCCTTCCTCTATTTCACTTGCATCACAGACACAGTTAGTTTTAAAAGCATTCGACCCCATGGCCTCTCTCTTGGATTCATATTGCATCATATCCTCATGTGAAACACTCATACTAGCCTCTGTTGGACTATCAGGAAGAAATATTCGAATTCCCCCAATTATTAAAACACTCCTCTGATCCTCATCCTCTATGATGGAAGTATTTAACTTCTCATCATCTTCATTCACATGGCCTGCAACTCCACATGAATATTCATACAGATGAGGCCTCTCCTTTGCCTCCACTTTATCTTTCAACACCCCTTGTTGATATGAAATCTCTTCAGAGCTCCTGAGACTTTCAGACAATCTCACCTTTCCCTTGCCCACCTGGAAAATTGGGATTCCAGTCCTTCCCTCCTTGCAATCCATGAGATCTCAGCTTGATCCAATCTCATCACCCATCTAGGAATCTAAGAATTTATCTCTTCCCTCCTGGTAGTTCATGAGATCTCTAGTTGATCTCATCTCCTCCTCATCAATAAGGTTCCTCCCAATCTATGGTTCACAGATGTGAATCACTTTCTCCTCTATGCCAATGAGGCTATCAGCATGCCTCAACCACTCCCTCAGCATCTATTTTTTCCTTATGGCCAACAACTTCTGGACAATCCACTTAGCTTTCCTCTTCAAACTCCATTCATATGTCCAACGTGCCTTTGCCTAATGATGCATCTTAAATGCTAACCTGTCAAGCTCTGCTCCCATTTCCTTGAGCTCTATGTCCATATCTTCTTTGTTTTTCTACCGGTGGTCCTTTCCTTGACCATGTCTATGGCGTTCAGTATCTATTTTCCTTCTCTGCCTTCATCCCTCCTAGTTGTCTACCATTTGTTTCACACCTTGAAAGCATATTTACAGAGCATCACTACTCTGTCTCCCTTCACCTGCGATCTACATGTGAAATTCAACTTCTGATACCACTTAATGTTACTAGACTATTTCTATTCACCTTCTCGCCTTTTCCTACAATCTGTAGACAAAATTCCACTCTGATACAACTTGAGGCAACCCCCCCCCTTCTCTCCTTGGGGATATGTGACCTCTCGGTTAAGGATTTTCAATAACTGAGATGAATTATCTCTTTGTGCCCCTGCTGGAACCCAAAACTACTTTACATAGGCCCCTTTTCTTCGTTCGTGCAGGTTCTATGAGAACCCATGGGCTCCTACTAAGCCCCTATTCCTTTTTTTTTGCACTTTAAATATCAAGCGCTATCTCTCTAATATGGGCCCCCCTTCATTGATGTGACCTGAGGCTATGACCCAGGCCTAAACCTCCCCAAGCGCTCTGGGATTCGGGCTTCAACGTTTCTCTCCTCCCTAACACATGACCCTTGCAAAACATTGAACAATGAACTGGCAGAGTCTCAATCCACTCTCCACATGCCCTCGATTATTCAACGGCTGACGACATATTGAATTTCGGGTCTTCGATAGTTTCAACTACAACTTCTATCAATTTCTTCGAACCTTGAACCAACAAAATTGATTGGCACGAGGCTCAACGGTCCCCGCCACTTTTCTAGATCAACGGACCTCAATGTTCGAGCTCTGATGCTTCGATAAATTATGAAACACTTCTCCACAAGATCTCCGGAGTGCTAAGTCTCCGGACTAGCAGATATTCTGCCAAGTGTCCTCCTTCATAGAAGACCCTAATGACCTCACAACTTTGGGCTTCGTGAGTCCTTTCACCTCCACTCTCCAATTCATTTAGAGTGCAGGATCTTGTGACACCTGTCCTTACCAACGAACAACCCTAATCTGCTTTGTCTCCTGGATCTTCAGATATTATCCACCTAGACTCACCACAATCCTTCTAGAGTGCTATTTCTATGAATATATGAATTCGTTGCCACACATACCCTGGCGATCTATGACCAATATCTACTTCGGCTCCCCGATCTTTGGGTGTTTATCAACCTCATTCAACTGATTCCTCCCATAGTGTTAAACCTCAGGACTTTCGAATCTCTCACCACATGTCCTTCACAACGGATGGTTATGATCTACTCCATTCTTCGGACCTTCGAGAGTTCTTCACACTCAACGAATGAAATCTCCCGGAGTGTTATTTCTCTGGAGTTTCTGATCTGTTCACACATACCCCTTCCCAACACCGACAACTATGATTTACTTCGGAGCTCTAGGACTTCGGAAATTTCAAACTCTTCTTATCCGAGCACTCGCAGAGTACTTCTGATCTGGAGCTTCATATCTTCTGCCACCTATCCCTCTAGACGAGGGACGGTTCCGATTTAGTTCGTGCCTTGGGACTTCAAGAGTCCTGCTCTTTTGCACTTGAAAATTCCCAAATGTCTGAAGTCCGAAGGATTTCCACTATTATCTCTCATGCAACTTCCTTTAGATTTGATGGTTTTCATACCTCATGCACAAATTCGACGGTCGAGATCTATCTTTCTCCCATGCGTGCTCCCTTGTTCCTTGAATTAGATACGATGGTCCATATTTTCTCTCCCATGGAGAATCGATGACTCTTGTAGCTTCTCTTGCTGCACTTTGCAATTTTAGGAAACATTGTGCCTCTTGAGCTTGAATGATTTAAAACTCAAAGAGGCGCACCCCTTTGATCCTCCCTCTACAATTCCAAATGCTTGGTCTTCTTCCTTCACTATTGGAAGTGCTATTTCTCTTGAGCTTGGGGATTTGTAACAAGTCCACTTCCGCACACCCCTTGCACTTGACTGGCCTTCAGATGGTTTTATTTCAACACTTCATCCGAGTGTTGGCCTGGTACACTCTTTTCACAGGTCTTCCTCTAGAGTGTTCAACTGCTTGGACCTTAGAGGTCTTTGTTCCTTTTGTTCCTCGAAGGGGTATATGTGCCCTCGTGGCAACTTCTACTCAAGAACTCCTTGTTGATCTTATAGAGTGTTCAACAACTCTGTGTGTGTCCTCCTCTAACACTTATCTCTTCTGAAATCAGAACAGATTTCACCTTGTGCACACTTGCACCTGCTCTATGCCCTCTTTGCATAGCTCTACAAATTCCTCAATAACTCTATGCTATGCTTACTCATGTACACGCTTTCCTTCAGGGTATTCAGTATTCCTGTCTCTTGTGCCTCCTTTGCACAATTTCTCTTCCAAGGTATTTGAAAACCTTGATGCTCCTCTTTGAGTATGGAAATGTTATGGTGTTCCCTCCTGGCACGTTCTCCTCTAAATTCGACTCAAATTTCATATGCACACTCCTTACACGGGCTACAGAGTTTCAAGACTCTATCGTGCACTCCTTGCACAACCTAAGAACCCAAAAAAAATCCAAAAAACTCTCGAACTGATAGTGTAATCTATCTTCACCGTGCAAATGGAAAATATTCACACACATATACAACATACATTCGTAGACATACATTCAACATAAAGTACTCATTCCCCACACATAAATTGATAAATAGAGAAATATGTTCTTTTTTATTAATATCAAAATGCTAATTACAATCTGTGAGCCATGACTGCAACTAAGTCTCAGATCTCTCCTTTCCTTACTCTCCTTCCCCTTAACTTACTAATGAAATTTGATACAAATATATTTTTTCTCCAAAGAGGGGATCCTCGATCCTTTCCCTCCAAGATACCTAACTCTCATTAATTACATTGAATGAACATCAATATCTCAGATCTGAGGCCATGCTCAATATATGTACAACTTAGGCCTATTAAAGGAAACCTTCTCTCCATCCTGTACAAAGGAAATACCTCAGCTCTTCCATCCTGACAACATTCAATTGTATTAACTTCACATTTAAAATTTTAAATTTAGGGGTAAGATGAGAGGGTTGGCGCTTCTCCCCTTCTTGAATGCACGTCGATGAGATGGAATGTTGGCGCACTCCTGAGGTGGATCGATGCTCTTACATCATTTTCCCAAGATTGTGTCAGCTATCTATGAGTTTATGACTTTTGACATAAGTCCCCTATAGGATCCCTGGCCTCCCCCATGATATACTACTTAGAACAACATTATTGATTCTAAGTTAAGCTCTTTTCCGACTCTCTAAAAAAACCGAAAAGATTTCTGAGTGAACTTGTTTCTTTCACACTTGTTAAGTGGATTTTAAAGGATGTCTATTTGGTTTATGTTTAACCCATTTTCAGACCATGTAGACTAATTTCGAAAAAGAAATACTGTAGTCACTAGTGGCTAGAAGAGTTCTCCTAGGTATTGTTTTATACTTTTTTGAGCCTAGCGGACTAAATTTATGAAAAAATGACATTCTTTGGAGTTAAGTTATAATTGAATTCCATTATCCTTCTTGCAATATTGAGCCTATTTTTGATTCCCTCTTTCTCTTTATAAGCCTATTACCTTAGAAATTTGCATCACTAGCCAAGAAGAGCCTTATTTATATCCTTTGTAGCTTGACACCCTGTACCCTAAGAGAAAACATTCCCCTGAGTGTCCACATCCAACATGCACCTCCTTGCATTGAGAATAGGTATGTTCTACTGTTGGAACTAGTTTCTTAATCCCAACACTCATTTCCTCCATTGTATCATGGCATTCATTTTCCTATGAAAAAACAAAAAAAGACAAGCGGGAAAAGAATATTATCTCATATTGGTAGCAGTCATGTCTCCTTTGAATAGAGCACAAAATTTTGAGTTCACTTCTCATCAAAATTTTGGGTTTAGCATGACCTTAGGAAGATGAGCTCGTTACTTATAGTTTACTCCTTCGATTGGTTACTCTTCCAGTCCCTATGGAGAGTTTGATTGATGCCTCATGCATCACAAAGTTTCATCATCAAGTCTATGCTACCAGAGTCCTCCATATGTCTCATGCTCTTGTTCAAAGGAATTTTATAAACCTGTGTCAACCATTTCTCAGAATTTTTGAATTTTCATGTCGACCATACCCTCAGTGTGTCTCATAGTTACATGAATTTGTAGTCCTACCATGCACCTTGGTCCTACTTTCATTATGGGTAGGTAACCTTGAATTCAGCAGTCGACATCTCCTAATTTCTAGCTGACAGGGGGGTTTCCCTTATGTTCGATGGTAAGAAATATATTCACACATTGGGATTCGTTCAATGTCTTGGATCCCATTAGCCTTATTGGTGGTTTCATCGCCTTTGTCGGAAGTCTTCCTTATTGGATGCTATTCAAAGGGTCTTTTTCGTGCACTACTTGCATCTGGTGGATGCAAAAGACGCATAGGGTCATTGGTTCATGAACATCCCCTTTCATCTAAGTTCCTCCAAATCATCAAGATATTTATTTGTACCTTGTGCTGACTGATGAGAGATTCCTTAATGCTCTCCTTTCAGTGGGTCTTCTTCCATTGACTTCAGCTCATTTATTATGGAAACAAGTCCTAGAGTCTTAAGAGTACCTGGAAGCTTCCATTCATCAGTCGCAAGTTATCCCTCCATCGACAGTTGGGAATACATCAATGTCTCATGATCGATGGATTATTCAAGTGTTCGACCTCAACACCTTTATTCACACTTGTAAGAATTTACTTGGTGCCTGGATACCTACTTTCATTATTGGTAGGAGGTCTCTCATTTGTTAACAATATACCTTAATGAATGGTAATCAAAGGAAGCCTCATTGTGTTTGACCTCAACTCCTCTATTCACATGATGTATAATTTCACCTTTGGAAGATCGTGTAAAAGACATGAAGACATCAGTTTATAGTAGCATCTTTCCTGAACTATTTCTATCATTCGATGCACCAATACGTATATGACTTCAGTTATCATGGGAGATCAAATTTTACTCCATTGTATACAGATATCTTCAGATTGATTTTGAGACTGGTTTCCACTGGGATTTGTTCATGACTATGAGATCCTATGGAATGTATCTTCTTTGTATTTCCTATTCATGGCCATGAAAAAATGCTTGGTATATTTCCACATGGATCTGTAGTGTAATTCAGATTGGCAACTATGTGTACAAATTCATTATAGATTGTAATATTCTCATGAGAAACTAGTTCTTCCAGATAGGTCTCCATTACTCCACTTCTGGGAATTATAATGTATTTCAGCCATCACAGATACTGCTCTGACCTCACACATTAGGGGGAATCTGTCATAGAAAGTTTTTCCTCACCCCATGCAACTTTCTCAGAGGGCCTTTCCATTTCCGTATGCAGACTTGAAGTCCCCTTTTTCACTTCCCAGAGCCAAAAAATCATATTTTTCCACATCTATGCTCCCTACAAGTTAGACAACATGGGTATACGTAGGTTTCACCACTACAACCCACGTACATCAAGTTTGGTTCTCAAAATTAAAAATTGTGTCGAGTTTCCATGTCACATCACGATATCCATGATCCTTGACCTTCCATATAATGGAAATGTTCTGACTAGATCCATTAGTTCCATTTGAAGGCTATAAATTGGGCCATATCCAAACAATGGAAGTAGAGATAATTCAACTTTTGAGAGAAAATATACTATGGAGAATTTTTCACTTCCCATTGAGTCTGCATCCCTTTTTCCTTTAAAGTCTGAACACATTGTTCAACCCCCAAGCTCTTCCCTCTTTGATGGAGAACCTCAGTTTCTCTCTTATATGAGATTTCCTTTGGTGGAGGATTGAATTGGTGG
The DNA here is from genome assembly GCA_010110895.2 of Picea sitchensis. NCBI lineage: Eukaryota > Viridiplantae > Streptophyta > Pinopsida > Pinales > Pinaceae > Picea > Picea sitchensis. The sequence goes on from SNQJ01S0058492.1 coordinate 25,012, forward strand.
AGGCCCAGCTAGAAGGGACTTAGTTTGTTGGTTTCGAGACACACCAACATAGAAATTTGTCACTTATGCACTTCTGTTGATCATTATTTAATAGAAATTATATTTTCTTGTCCAATTGATGTCTTGAAAATATTTGAATTATTATTTCATGGGCGTATTTTTTATGAATGTTAATGGATTACGTTATTGATGTACTAACATTATATATTATCACCATATGCTTGTGTATATAGGTTTTTGAGGACAAGTTGCAGGTATAAAGCTTTGATTTGTGTGCTCAACAATGGTCTTCATCAAACGTCCGGATGAGGTAGGCTCTTTATCTTGTCTTGCTAGAACTTTCATCTATATATCATACTTTGGATTAGAGTTGATTTCTACAGTCATTTTGTCTGTTGTGGTTTACCCCATTCCATAGATTGATTTTCCTCGTAACAGGCCCTCTGAGTGAGATCTTATGTGTTGGATCAAAACATCATGGAACCCCAAAGGCCACTATGAATTGCAACTAAGCTCCAAGGGTTTTTTCACTATTATTGTTTTCAACCTGGAAGATAAGGACTGAATCAACAAAAATGGGTCATATTTATTCAATTTGGCAAGGATCTATCTAACATTTTGGATAGACCTCTTCAGCCCAGAAAAAGAGGACTTCACTTTTGTGTCGGTATGGATTCGCCTCTATTTCCTTTCGCAAGAATTATTGATGGAATAAATCCTTACGGGCATAGGTAATACTATGGGGCAATATTTTAAATCTAAAGAAGTTTCCTGACAAAGAATGTATACCTATTATGCTCACATTTGTGTCTACATGAATTTTTTCAAATCCCTACCAGGATCCTCAACCCTAGAATATTAGGATGAAAAATGGACAGAAGCCATAGATTATGAGCATATATCCTTTCACTACAGAAAATGACATGAGGATGGTCACCTATTCAGGGATTGTCCCTTAAACAGACCGATGAATTCTGGGTAGGAAGAACACAATAAGGAAAAATATGGATTTACCTAGGTAGAAGGTCGAAAGAATCCCAACCCTAGGAAAACAAGCCACGGGCCAAACAAGTAACCTTCTCCCAGTAGGTCCTTTGACATTTTAAATAAACTATCGAATTCTGAAGAGGTGGAAAACCCCCATCAACATGTAAACCCAAGAAAATAAAAGGGCAAATAAAAACAGACCCAAGCGCCTATCTTGGAACAAATATCACCACCAAGATCCCCAACTCATATGGAGGCCAATATCATCACAAATGAAGGGGGAGACACAAATATGACAACTGATGAAAGAGATATAGCTAGTATAGACCTAGAAAAAATGGAAGAAGGCTAAAACAAGAAGAAACTACAATCAATCCCCCTAGAACAACTTCTCCAAGTCCACAAGGTATACATTAAATCAACTATAGGGGGGAATTATTGACTATGTATATGATCATGTCCTAGTCCAGGACCTCAAAGAATTCCTAGGGAGGTAAAATGTCGAGGACACAAATCATCTCAACAATTGATTAGAGAGGTGGGAAGCTTTATGATAAAAAAAAATCACCGAGGGATTCTTCAATTCATTAAGGTATTCTTCACTTCACCCCCTCTCCATACTCATGAATATCATCTCATAGAACATTATAACACTAAACGGAAGAACAAAGCAATGAGTTCTTCAAAACTGTATCATGGCAGAAGATATGAATATTCTATTTCTCCACAAAAGAAAATTCACATGAAATGTTGTTGAAGCATTTCCTCATCATTCTTGGAGGCATAGTAGCTTTGTTTATATTGATTCTGATGGATATGCAAGGGCTCTGGCTATTCTATGGAACCCTGCAACAATCCTCCTAGAAAAATTCTTCTCCACTGCTTGGACGCTTTCAACTCTCTATAGAGATATCAACTCTAGCAAGGAAGGGATTTTAACTAATGCATAGGACCCCAAACAAATATAGAAAAGGAATCCCTGCTAAAAAGCCTCTCAGACATTGGAAACTTAGTGGAAAATCAAAAATGGATTTTGGTGGGTGATCTTAATATTTTCCTCAACTTGGAAGAAAAGAAAGGAGGCATAAGAAGACTAGACAAGGATAGTGAAAATATTCAAATAATGATTGAGAACCTTCATTTAATTGACATTGAATCACAGAATGTAACCTTCACCTGGAAAAACAAATGCTTCGGTCCTCAACAGGTAACATGTCATCTTGATCGCTTCCTCATTTTATAGGTTGTGATGTTGGATGGACCTCTAATCAAAGAAAATATTCTCCCAAAATCCCGATCATACCATTGGCCATTTCATATTTGGATTGAAACTATCAACACTTCCAAATTCAAACCTTTTTGGTTTGAAATTTTTTGGCTAACTCACTCATATTTCCAGGAACCCCCTCATACATGGTGGAAAAATGCTATGATATCCCATGGAACACTAATGTAAAGATTGCAACAGAAGCTAAAAATATATAAGAAAAAACTTCAGGAATGGAACAAAAATGTTTTTGGCAACATTTTCCAAGCCCAAATAACTCTCGAACAATGTCTATAAGAGATACAAAAGAACTCCATCACCCACAAACAACTAGAATCCTTGTGTGATGAGGAGTATTTCCTCAAACAATTGTTGGAGGAATGATATTAGTAGGAGGAGATACTCTGGAGATAGAAATCATGAGTACAATGGATAAAATAGGGAGAAAATAATACTAAATTTTTCCACCACTCCATGATTCATAGGATATATATCAATCATATCACGAAACTTGAAGATAATCAGGGACAACCAATCATGGATCATGTATGGATGGAAACATAATTAATAAACCACAAAAACCTCTGTTCGGAACCTATTCTTGACAGATATCCATCTATAAACAAGGTCATAAGGCACATTCCAGCTCTCATCACCCAAGAGAAAAATGAGGTTCTCATGCGACCCATCACAATTGAAGAGGTAGATCAGGTTATCAAGAAAATTCTTGTGGGAAAATCATGAGGTCTATATGGCTTCACCACTACTGGCCCATGGTTAGGGAGGAATTTTGGCAACTTGTGGAGGAATCCCAAACCTTTGGGAAGGTCCTCTGATCTCTCAATGCCACCTTTCTAAAACTCATTTCGTAGAAGGATCATGTCTCTCATCCGCACTAGTTTCGTCCAATCGCACTGTGCAATGAGATCTATAAAATCATCACCAAGTTAATCTCCCTCTTAATCAAGCCCGTCCTTCCTTTTATCATTTCTAAGGAGAATTCAGGCTATTTTGAGGGACACCAAATAATGTATAGTGTCATATTGGTTCATGAGGTGACTCACTCCCTCAAATCCACCAAAACACTAGGCATGCTCATCAAACTGGATCTTTCTAAGGCCTTTGATCACTTAAGTTGGTAGTATATGCATTATGTTACCCTGCATTTCAGTTTTAGCAACGACTAGGTCAATTGGATTCTCAACCTCACCTCCTCTCCTTTTTTCTCAATCCTTGTCAATGGCGTGCCTTCCAATCCTTTTTTCCACTCCCAAGGGATTCAACAATATGATCCACTCTCTCCCTACCTTTTTTTTATAATGGAAGAAGGGTCATGTAACCCATTATTTTGGTCACCCTGGTGATGTTTCTATAGGCATGTGTTCAGGCTCTCAAAATAATCTTTTTCATGAGAAAAGTGACTGGTTTCCTCCTCTCCAAACCTTGTTTTTAGAAGGACATCGTAGGCTACAGATAATACACAGTGCGGAAATACTTGATTTCCGCGGGTTGTCCTAAACCTGTCTTGCGAAGTTTCCATAAGTTGCTCTATAAACAGGGTGCAGAGGCATTTGAAGACTGAGGAAAGGACGAAGTTCACGAAGGTTCTAGAAGTGAATCTTCTAGAATGTGAGGTGGGATTCGTATGGTTGGGATCCTACTCACTTCTCTGATTTGGTCGTATCATCCTAATCTCTTTAAGCATCTCTCCTTCTCCTATATAATGATGGGTTTGTCATGGAAAAGGTTAAGCAAAGGAAAGCAAGATTAAGAAAGGAATTAATGAAGGAATAGGCTGAAGACTTTGTGAGGAATTCTATTTCAATTGATGATCGAGGTCTCCATTTGCCCATCAAGCTATTATAGATCTTATTCATGAAAGCTTGCAAGTGTGTGTGTTGAAGCAGAGGGCCACTGAAAGGGAACTTGCAACATCAAGGCAATTTGGTTGTATATTCCACTTTTACTTAATATAATATGGTGACATGTTTCTTTCCCATAAAATAATTCTCATTTTATTACATCACTCCTTGATCACAAGCTTAAGTTTTCATTGAATATATTATTGTTTCTTTCACTTTGGTTGGTTTGTGTCATTACAGATCTGATATCACAAGAGCATCGGAGTGGAGCAAGCACAACAAAGATATAAGGAAGAAATATTAAAAGGTATGTCACTCATTCCTTCTTTGATAGTAAATTCAATGGTTAAATCTTAGGGAAAGTGCCATGTCCTGTCTCGTTTTATTCTAGATCTAGGTGGATCTAGGGAGATTAGTTTATGTCTGCATTTACCGATTTATCCAATAACAAAATTGGAAACTCCACTGGGGATACAAATTATTTGTGTTTTTTTTATTTCCATTTGCTTTTATCCTACCTCATTTCATTTTAATCCAGTCTCTGAGCCTGTGGGGGATCCATCCAGACTCTCTAGATCTGAAAGTTCTTTCAGACTCTTTGTCCTTTTTCCAATTTTTTGTTGTTTACAGGCATTTCCACACTGTATCCCATATTCAGCCTATGGAAACCTTTGATCACCGCATCCTGACTGATTATACCAGTGTGGACTTTCCACACCCTACCCCATATATAGCCTACTGAAACCATTAATTCCCGCAATGTACCCTACTGCTGGGCTGCAACATTGTCTGCAATTTTTTTTGGATTGGGTCTTTTTGCCTTTGATACCCAGTTTTGCTTTGATCACCTGGGAGGAAGTTTCGATTCTAGTATCTAACCAATTTCTGAGTTTAATAGTTGTTGTTGATTGGTTTTCGGAGATCAGACTCCCTTCTTTGTCATTTTACAAGTCTTACTTCTTGATTTTTATCAACAAGGATATAATCTTTGATTTTGCATCTGAGTGCTTGATTGATAAAAGTCTTTGATTGGATTTAAAGTTTTGGATTGATTACATTTTATGTATTTCTTATTGATTGGAAAGTCATTTTCATTTGCATTTAGTGAAACATCTTCTTGTCATCTTTATTTTTATCTTTATTGAAAGTTTGATTTGGGTATTCGTTGAGTGTATCTATTTTCGTTGATTACTTGTCATTTCTTCATTATATTCCTGTTTTGGTTTTGGAAAGGAATAATTAAAGACATTTATTCTTGCTGAGTAATCATTCATAAGAAAAAAATTTGCATTCAAAATTCCTTTTTAAAAGGAGAAAAATTGGAAAATTTGATTGCATATGATTGTTTAGCTTTAATTATTCAAGATCTTTTTTTTACATTTCATAGCTTTCGTGTTTCCAGAAGAATACCTTCTCCCTACTGTAGATAGATTTCATTGAAAGATAGATTGCATCATTCATATCTATTTGCATATTATTGGGTCAAGGTTTCATACAACATTGGTTTCATTTCCATCTCCCTCTTGAGTAAACAATAGCCTCTAAAACACTACGTAATCTAAAAATTTAATCAATAACTTTTATTTTCTAGGGCTCTTTTACACCAACATTATCTAGGGTAGCTCTTTGGAATAGGTTGTGAGGCACACTCTCCAAAGCATAAAATACACTATAGCATATTTTGATAGGGAGTGTTCAAATCCATTGGCAACATTTTGTCCAGGGAAGCCCTTCTCACACAAGGGTCAAACCTGAGGTCGCATTAAGACTGGCAGAGTTACTCACCTTGCTTTGTTGGTCTTGGTGTAGACATTGCGTGTATTATTGGGGTCTCTTAAAGGTATACCCACAATGATGAGTGGAAGCCTCTCAAGTTGATTTTAGGCTAGATACCCTACCTTTGCACGTGGATTGGACTGTCGACTATTTCCCCAGGCACTACTGTTGTTCTTGGTAACCTTAGTAGCCTATCTTTTTACGGTCTTACACGAGGTGACTGTGGAGGTGCAAGTCTTCATGGTACCTGGAATCGATGTTGGCCAAACTCACTCGAGATCCTTGGAGGGTATACCCACGATTATGTGTGGGAGCTTGCACCAGGCTATAAGTCTGTTAAGCAGGTCGTCAATGTAACTTTTCCACCTGCTCTATCCTATCCCCTTCTTGTCCTGACTTCGCGACGTTCGATTTCATCACCAACTAGTTACTTCGAAATAAGAAGGTTTATTTTCTTGGTTTGATTCCCAAATTTTATTAGCGAGTGTTGTTTGTTTCTGTAGTTGGCCATAGATTTTTTCCGTAAAATATTTGATTTAACCAATATTGACCCTCCATGTTGTTCACATAGGATGAAAGGACTACCCCTAGAATATCCATAAGGTTATCAACCTTTTCCTACTAATCCACCAAAGGGATCTCCTCAGCAGAGAGAGGTCCAGGACTCCTTAACTTCACAAGTAGAAATAACTGACTCTTTATAAAATTTCTGAATTGTTTCTAATTCTCTAGAGGCTTTCTGAATACCTCCTCAATACGAGAGACGTATTCTCCGACTGAATTCATCTAGATATCTTGTTGTTGAAACTTTTGGAATACCGAATGGACCCCTTACAGGCCCTGAAGGAGAGAATCCCCTTTGGACTACTGACATATTTAGAGACTCGCCTCTCATAGTGTGGGATATTTATGGCAACTTGGGGGCAGGTCTTGATTCACCCATCATATCACAACTTCCTGAAACGTCTGTTACCTACACGATACCCCTAGATCATTTTGCTGGTACCACTAGCATTACTACCATTGTTCCAGAAAAACAGTCAGTTGGTCCTAGCTCAACTTATTCTCTCTCGATGTCCCATTCTACAATGGTCCCACATGCTACGCCTATTTCTACCAGAAATGTTGTGGTTACCCAAGCTCCCATTGGTACACCGCTTTCGTCTAGACCTATCCCAACACTTTCTCCTAGGTATCATGCTTTTAATACTTCTATCCCCATCCCTACCCTGGTTCCATCTGAAGTTTTTGGGATTTTTTCTCCACCTGGGTACAATGTTGCTGTCGATATCATTCTGACACCTTCCCGGGTCCTCTCCGAAGGGTCATATCCACCTTTTCTCGGAGGATATGGCCCAAGTGGCTCCAATCCAATTGGAGGCACCACTCATTCTTTCACTTCTGGTTATCATATTCTCGTTGGAGGGAAATCTAACCCTAGGGGAAAACCTCAATTTGGCGGTCAAACTCAAATTGTGGCACAATCCTCACTTGGAGGACAACCCCCGATTGGTGGTTATAACCCACCGTACGGACAAAACATACCAGGATCGCTAGACCAATATTGGAACCTTCTCATCCAGGGAAATCCACAATCCTTTGGGGGGAAACAACCTCAAGTGAACTCTTTTGTACCCCCTCACTTGGGCCAGTCATATTTAGGGTGATTGAATCCCACTTGGGGTTCAAACATTCATTCTAGTATCCCTTTTCAAGTGAACATCCCTAATCACCACAACTCTATGGGCTACAAGCCTCCACATCCACATCTGAATCTGTCAGGACCTTCGACTTACATGCAGACTGCTTACGGTCCTACTGGTATACTGACGAAAATTCCTCCCCAAAGTCACGAGTATCCTCACGTGAATAGACATTCTCCTTTTCTAGACACTTTGGATTTACCTGAATTGTCTAGAATCTTGAATGATCCTATCTCACATTCTCTGCATTGGCCCGTTATACCAGCCAAGTTACAGTCCAAAATTCCCAAATTTGATGGTAAACTGGGAGAAGACCCAAACAATCATGTTATGAATTTTCACCTTTGGTGTTCGTCCAACTCTTTGATGGATGACTCCAATCAGTTACGACTCTTCCAATGAACTCTTACGGGTTCGACTGCAAAGTGGTACATAGAATTACCGTGAGGATTCTTTAATGACTTCAATACCCTAGACATGGATTTCCTCACACATTAACAATTGCCAATTCGTTACGAGATAGGAACCGAGATTTTGAGATCCTTTAAGAAATCTTCTGCCACTCGCATTCCCGATCACATCCATGAGTGGAGAAGAATATGATGTTTAATCAAACTCGACCTTCCTAATCAGTTATTGGTTGAATGGTTCACCAAATCATTTGTGAATAAAATCTCTCATGATATTTCCATGGGTGGAGTTGTCACTGAAGAGAAGGCAATCAGTCAGGCTCAGTACCTAGATCTCGTTTATTTAGAAATGGACACTCTTTACGACTTGTTCCCTGACGCTCCTCGTCCTTCTACCACCGCTACCTCAACAAACCCAGAAGCTTCTCATGTTGTTGATGGTGTGATTGGCACTTTCCATGTTGATGCTAAATCCACACATGCCTCTCACACCAATCCCAAATCTCCTGCTTCTAATGTTCAAAGTGCTCTGACTCCCACTCCTTCCACCAACAAAACTTCTGAGGTTAACTCTGTTCAATCTACCCCTGCCGACAAAAATAAATCTATAAAAGGAAAGGGTAAGAATAAGGAGGATAATTCCACAATCCGAAAAATCCAAAACACAACGTGTTGATGATAAGGATAAGTGTAAACCTCGATATCCTTTCCTTATCTATGGTGACGATCACTACAAAAAATATTGTCCAAGATGTGTCAAGGTCACTAAGTTCCTTCAAGGGACTGGGAAGCCTCCCACACCTGCGATTTTTTCACAAGATTTCCCTTCTCAACAACAGGCCCAAGTGGTCATTCATGAGCAACCATCTCCTTCCACCATGTCGTATGTCCTTATGTGTACTAGTGATTCAAAAAACAATGACGTTGCCATTGCCACTCAGGCCAAATATTACTCTCCCTCAAAGGAGAAAGTTGGCGATATACCACCTCCGTTGGTTCAACCACCTCCCTCAACTTCACCTCACAATGATCCTCTTCATCTCGAATGACTCCACCCTCCCCCAAAGGGAATTTTTCGAAAGTCTTCCTTTAATCCTCATGCACGTGCTTCTCAAAACTACAGTATCGTATAATATCTTGCACAAGCACCCTCCACGATGTCAGATCTCAAAGTCCTTCAAAGTTGTCCCTCTCAACGAAAGGCACTTTTAAAGGCCATCAGTAGAATTGATCCCATAGATACGAATTTGATAATATTTGACCTAGAAGATCACATTCCAAGGCTACCTCCTTAGTTAGCGTTTCAGATCCAAGTTGTTGTAGAGAACAAGAATATTTGTAGAACCGTTATTGACGAGTGTGCCTCAACATGCGTTATGTCTGTTACCTATTGGAAATCCATTGGCTCTCCTCCCCTCACCGAATCATACAATACACTTAAGGCCTTTAATGGTTCTGGTTTTAAACCCTACAATGTTCTTCCCTTGTTGCCTATTATGTTGGAAGGAAAATCGGTCAATGTCGAGGTCGAGGTCTATGATGTGCCTCTTGACTATAACCTCTTACTTGGCCGTAGCTGGATTGATTCCATGCGTGCAATTGTGTCTACACTTTTCTGAGTTTTACGTTTCCCACACTAAGGAAAGGTCGTTATTGTTGACCAAGTAGCCTTTTTTAACTTTGATTCTTGTACTAGCAACGTACCATTTATCTCTAAGACACCTCCCAGGTATGAGAATGTCGGTGTGGGTCTTCTAAAAGATTCGACTTTGATGGGTACTTTCCCAATCCCACCACCCAATATTCCACCTCCTTTTGTCGCCTCAATCAACATGATTTCCACCTTTGTTCATGAAACACCCACGTCTCATGACCCATGGATAGTACCTGACGTTGGTGATTATCTTCTCTATGGCGAACAAATGCCCTTAAGTCTGGTTGAATCTACTTATCAAACCATTTAATCGACAACCCCTTCCACTCCCTCTCTTGGTGATTCATCTCCCGTTCCATTTCACGTCATATTTCCTATGGATGAGATGATCATGTCAATTATGTCAATGGAAGACACCCCATTGGATGATGGACAAAATCCTTCCATTCTCTTCCTAGAAAATCACACCATAGAGAGTTACCAATGGATTTCGACTCCATCGACCGTTGTTATCATTTCCTCTGTTCCCGAGTCAACACACGATGTGCTTTATGAAGGGAACCTGAGTAACATTTCACCCATTGTTCCTCTTGATATATCCATTAAACCTGGAGTCGTCTAAAATGTTCACATCGGAGCTGCATGTTCCTATGATGAAGTCATCACTTATAAAGCCATTTTTCAAGAATTGCGTGACATTTTAGCTTGGAGCTATGAAGAGATTATGGGTATTGATCCTGATATCGATGTGCATGAAATTAAGACCTACCCGGACGCTAAACCCATTCAGCAATGACTTCTCCCAGTCCACTCCCATAAAGTCACCACTATCAAGCTTGAAGTTGAAAAACTTCTTAAGGCTAGCTTTATCTATCCTGTGGCTTTAACCGATTGGGTATCCAATCTAGTTCTGGTAAATAAAAAACAAGGCACGATCCATGTATGTGTCGATTATAGGGATATTAATAAAGCTTGTCCTAAGGACAATTATCCAAACCCCTTCTTAGACAATATCATTGATGATTGCACCGGGAGGGAAATTTTCTCTTTAATGGACGGTTTCTCCAGCTATAATTAGATTAACATTTTTCTTGCAGATCAACACAAAACTGCTTTCATTTTTCCTTGGGGTACCTTTGCCTACTAGAAACTGCCTTTTGGTTTGAAGAACGCTAGTATTACTTTTCAACGTGCCATGTCTTATGATTTTCACGATATCAAGCACATTGTACAACCATATCTTGATGATCTACCGACGCATTTCATGTGTCGCCAAGATCACCTGGCCTATCTCTGAGCCATTTTCCTTCACTGTCGTTACTATCGTATACATTTAAACCCACACAAATGTGTTTTTGGTGTGGAGTCTGGCTAACTTCTAGGTTTTATTATGTCACTTCATGGAATTAGGGTGGACCCTTTGAAGGTTGAGGCTATCCTTAATCTATATCCTCTTTTCACAATACGTCATCTTCAAAGTTTGCAAGGGAAGGCAAACTTTTGCGTCGATTCATTCCCAATTATGTTGAGTTGACGCTAGGATTTACTCGACTATTGAAGAAAGGTTCCGAGTTCGTATGGGACGAGACTGCCAACAAAGCCTTTGAATCTTTGAAACTTGCCCTAACCTGTACACCACTACTTTTCCCACTAGATTATAGTTGAGACTATTTCCTCTACCTCGTCGCTTCAGACTCTGCCATTGCCATGGTTTTAGGCCAAGAAAATGATTTTCATGACGAACATGTAATTTATTATTTGATTCAGAGTCTCATGAAAATCGAAGCCAAATACCTACTTGTGGCAAAACTGGCCTGGGCAGCTGTTCAAGTTGTCCAACATTTTCGTCACTATATCCTATTACGCAGAACCACTGTTATTTCTGATTGCAACCCTATGCAGCATATCCTTACGTGCCAATTAGTAGGTAGAAAGTACTCCAAATGGATAGTGATTCTCCAGGAGTTCAATTTAGAGTTTGAACGCACTAAGTCTAAGAAATATTTGGTTTTCGCTGAACTGATATGTGACCTTCCCTCCACTGAAACAAAAAATGTGGCAGAGGATTGCTTACTTGATGAATCCCTTTTTTTGATTAGTTCTGATGATGCTTGGTATGGAGATATTATCATCTATCTCCAGACTCAAACTTTCTGGCCCGACGTCTGTAGTACAGACCATCATCATATACGATATCAAGATTGTCAATACATAATACTCGGTGACACTCTTTATCATCGTGGTGTTGACTCTATTTTCCGACATTGTCTCACCTACGATGAGGCTAAGAAAGATTTGAATGAATTCCACTCTGGAGCATGTGGTGGTCATATGTCTAGGTATGCCACTACCCAAAAGAACTTACAAGCATGATAATTATGGCCTTATTTGTTTAAAGACTGTATAACTGTCATCTAGAAATTCCATGCTTATCAAAAGTGCAATAACAAGAGAAGATCTCATCCTGCTCCTTTACACCCTGTAGTTTTCGTTGGTCCTTTCGCAAAACAGGGCATTGACTTCATGACATGTAACCCTCACTTAGTCGAGGGGCATGGATACATCATCATAGCTGTGGATTATTTCACTAAATGGGCCGAGGCGATGCCTACATTCAATAATACTAGAAAAATTGTAGCCTTGTTCATATTCAATCATATCATCACTCGATTTGGAATCCCACAAGATATAGTCACTGATCATGGTAGCCATTTTTGAAATTTCATGATGTCCGAGCTTATCGAAAATTTGTGTCCTCAGCATGAAAACTCAACCCCCTACTATCCACGGGCCAATGGATAGGTTCAAGCGATAAATAAAGTTGTTATCACTATGCTTGGACAGATAATAGGAATTCATAAGACAAGCTGGCACACGATGTTGTTTTCATCATTATGGGCCTATCAAACATCCATGAAGTTTGCAACCCATCATGATGTCGCCCTGGTTATTGAAACTCGAAAAAAACGCGTCAAAACCCAATACGACAAGCATGTCAAACCACGTGTTTTCTTTGAAGGTGATCTATTTCTCCTCTATGAACAATATCATGATTTACTAGGGGCCGAAAAATTCAAGGCTATGTGGAAAGGCCCTTATATCGTCAAACGGGTATTGGAGAAGGGAGCCTATGAGTTAGTGGATTATGATGGCATTCCTTTGGGTGAACCCAGAAATGGGCTTTACTTGAAGAAGTACTATGCTTAGGTTATCTTTCCAAGAGTGCCTGTATTTTTACTGTATCATACTCTTTTGTGATACTTTTGTGTGCTTTTTCGTTATTCGGTTTCAACCCCCAACTTCTTACCTTGCGTTGTGCTTGGTTTCCATATGTCGGTGTCTTCGCTACTCTACATTGGCTTCGCCGATGGCGCTAGTTGTAGTACTCAGAACATAGGATCTGCTGCTTGGGCAATCTACACACCTACGAAAGAATTAATCAGTCTACATGTTGTTTGTCTCGGTCGTGCAACTAACAATATCGTGAAATATAGTGCAGTAATCGAATTGTTGACTGATGCTATTTCACTTGGAATATGTCACCTTGTTGTACGACTTGATTCGCAACTAGTAGTACTACAGTTGAGTAATTTCTATGCTATCTAAAGTCCTACTTTGTTAAGGGTATATTTAAGAATTCGCCTCTTGGAATGTCATTTTGATTATATTGAATATCAACACATTCCTAGATGTATAAATACTTTAACATATGAATTGGATAATTATGTGTTGGACACACATTTGAGACATTTATAAATCCAATCACATTTTGTACGGTAGAAGCCTCATGTATATATAACGATACAAGTTTTTGCAAAAAAGTGTTTTTGGCCAAAGACCAAAATATCAAAATGTGAATCACATAGCTTCATATACAAAATAACATTAAGGATGTTGTTCATGATAACACACAACCACTCATGCCACCGTACGAAGCATTCAACTAAGATAACTAGATACACCCACGGTATGGCACTGATAACATCTCAGGATCTCATTGATAGAGATATCTGGGACATCCGTCATCAACCCCTCCAGCTTCTTCTCGATCACCTCGTAATCATCAACATCCCATCCTACTACCTCGGCTACTTCCCCTCGTCTCTAGATGGGGGATGTATGTGGAGGCCAGTGTAGTCCTACATCTACATTGTCAAAAGATCTTTTGATTAGTCACCGGATTAAAAACATAAAAAACATTTCATATTTCAAAATTTATAAAAACATTACAAAAACAAAAATGTACTTCTTACCTAATTTCCCTCATTGAGAGCCTTCAGGAAGAACCAAGTTTGGATCACCTCTGAAATCCAACCCGACATATGCGTAATCATCTATCATTAGTAGCTGAGGCCTCAACCAATCAAAAAACACATCATTATATTTGACGATGGGGCCCGTCACGTGTTGATCCATGAGGTCACAACATCTCTTCATACTTGGATCCTGTGGGGTCAATAATCCCCACTCTACCTATAAGCGCAAAAGGGGAACCCTCTCCAAGAAGAAGGACACCAAAATGGAACTGTACCCGAATTGTTTTAGGTCACCTTTCTTGCACTTTGTCAGTTGTTTCTTCATGATGCGAAGAAATCCGTCACACCAGTTAAATACCCGAGGCTCCATACAATCCATTGCATAATTAAAATAACTCTAGAGGGCCATGTGAGGAGATTCACTCCCCGCCATATGTTCGATAGTGAAAAGGACAGTCTGAAGGGGAAATTTTCGGACACCCCTAATGGCAACCTTTCCCTTACCTCTCTTGGCCTCAAGATCACAATATCGGTGGACATACTCACTCATCGATAGACCACCACCTCTACCTCCTGTCAAAGTCACATGGGATCCACGATGTGATAATCCTGTCGAAAAATAGATATCCTCGATATATAGATAGAGGTATGTGGGTTCCCACATGAAAAACCTGTTGATCTACATCCCACATGTGGACTAAATACTCAAGTAACCTGAGTTGGGCCCTCATGCCCTAGATTTTGAAGAACTTCACGAGCCCAAATTATCGGAGGGAATTAACTTTTTCCGGGTCATTCCCGGAAAAATGATCATCATCCTCGTGTTCCCTCTCCCTCCACTTCAACATTTTGATGGTCAAAAACCTGCATGCGAGTCATAAGGAGAAGTCAACATATTTGTTTGCTTCTTTGGAAATATTCTATTGGCTAAATGCACATAAAGAAATTTTGAGTTTTGCCCGCCGCAGGTGAAGTTTTATACGTAGTGTGGAACTTCTATAGGTGAACCGAAGACCGCTTGTGGAAACCTATGGTTTCCACAGAGCCTGATATACGCCACCTGCGGCGGCCCGTGTGCACACCTATCAGCCTAAAAGATATCTCAAAAACCATTTTTAACCAGTGGAAAAGAAAATTAATCCATGGAAAAGTAAGAGGACGAGAAGATTACCTTTTTGGCAGAAGTCATTCGTTGAATGGTTGCCCGTGCCTCCCGTAATCGACAATGAAGGTCTGAGGTAAAATAGTTTTTTTTGGACAAGTTTTGGGTAAAATGATAATGAAATGGTAAAAAATATTTTTTTGCTATATTTATTAAGCTTTTTACTTTTTCTATTAATATTTTATATTATTCTATACATTTTGCCCAAAACCTAAAGGTCTAATGGTATTGTGATTATTTTGATTTTTCACAAATGAAGAAACTAGGATCTTGAAGGATGGAATACATACACGTTTTTGGTTTGTTTTCACATTTGTCTCATGTACAAATACTTTTTAGGTTTTTCAGGAAAAACCTCGAGCTCAGTCTTTGTTCATTCTCACACTCGTAAATCAATGAGAACACAATTGAGTATACTTTTTTCATCTTTTCGTACTCGTCATGGTAACATGAAAAATAAAACTCATGGAGTATCCTTTATGCTCTTTTCACGCTCCATAAAAATGAAAATATTTCCGAGCGACCTTGTTATTTTCATGCTCATTAAAGTATTTGAAGAAAATGTTCGATGGGCCGTAGGTTATCACTTTTTTGGTCTCATCGAAATAATTTACGAAAAAGGAACTGAGAGAGTCCTCTTTATTTGCTTTTCAGACTCTCTAAACATGAAAAACCTCCAAGTTTTTTCTCTTTGGACTCGTTAAATAAACATCGAAAGAACCATATGGGATTGAACCACTCCTTCTTAGGGTTCCTTAAACATACTTCGAGGGACTCGTCTGAAGGATGAACTTACATCAACAAGCATATGTTGTCCTCCTCAAGCTTGCGTAAAAATAAAGAGGTACTCGCCAGAAATGGTGGGGGAAATTTTGGGAAAGAAATGTGTCTCTGTATTTGTGTTAGTGGTAGTAATAGTCGTTCTTGAACATGAAACCCCCTTTATCATTGTATCTGGGTTGGGAAATCCATCTGTCTCTTGTCTGACCTTTTGCAAGTTCATATCTTGGGTCGTACTTGAGTCAATGCTGCCAAAACCATTGTCCTGTAGTTCATATGTTCAAGAGAAGTCCAAACAAGCCCTCTATCGAGTCAGCCATCTACACTTATCCATTCTTACCATCTCGGCCTTCCCTGTGTCAATTTCAAATAATTTTCATACTTTGATCTACCCTAAATCTGTTACTTATTTCACATCATTGATGGGGGATACATCAAGGCCCTCCTGTGACGAGTCTTTTCCTGTCAAAATCAACTTATCATCCAGGAACAAGACTTAGAAATCATTTAGTACCTTAGAGCCTACATGTCTCAATGGCAGGTTTCTTCGCTTTCGACAGTGGATTCACATCATTGGTCCCTGATCAAGAGATTCCATCGAGTGTTCGACTTCATATCATTTATTCACATTCGATGGACTGGACTTAGGTACCTTGGGAGTCATTGACATCAATAGTGATTTCCCTCGCACTTGTTAATAGTTTTCATCAATGACCGGTAATCAAGTGGTTTCTAACATGTTCTACTTCGACACCTGTAATCGCATGGCTATATTCGTACTTACGGATGACGGGATTGAAGACCCTGGATCTAATCATTTTGGTCTAAGTTGCAATGGAGTATTTATGATTTGTATTGACACATAGATCCACTTTCTATATCTCGTGGCTAAGTCCAAATTTGAGTTTTTCTAGTACATAGATCCACAGTGTATTCCTGGTGGCTATGTAGAATCTTGATGACATGGATCCACGGTGTATGCTTGGTGGCCATGACTGAAATTTATGATTTAAATCACTTGTAGTCAGAGCATGGGAATTCCTACCTCGGAAATGGTATAATATTGCACAAATGCTTGATTGTTTGTAGGTTCCTGATTGATGCGCTCCTTGTTCCCGACACACACACACGTGTTTTACAAATTATTTTGACTGTCACAAGTTCTAGTGTAGTGTCCCCAAGGCCGAGCCCATTACAGATCATGTTATATGCAAAGAATTGTAAATGTGTTCTACAGGCTGGTGAGACAAGTTTCGTATAAGCTGGAAGGCTTATGCATTTGTTAGGCTAGGGAGCCTAAGTGTGGAAGGCCAGGAGCCTGTTGTTGTACTTGTATGTATGCAGAATAATCAATAAAATATAAATACCGCCAGGTGCAGATCGACCACGATGAATGAGTGATGGGGGACTGAGCGTCCACAGAGTGGGCAAGGAACTAGGGGCTGGAAGGTGGGAAAGGGGCTGAGTGTTGAGCCTAGGGGCTAAGCATAGGGGGCTTAGGCCTGGAATAATGTTTTTATATTATTTCCTAAAAAGCCATGTGCATATTATTTTATCCTAAGTCCTTTTGGAGGGACCCGTGATTTCCCAAGTGGTGGGAGGAAGGCGTACGGATGGAACGCATGCAGTTTCCCGAGGTGACAAGTGTCAACCCTGGTGCATGCAAACAAAACAGACAAAGTAAGTCGTGAGGGGGGTTGCCAGCCATTGGATCTGACTACCTGAGCGAGAGCCATGTAAGCCAGTCTGCAAGAGACCTGTGTGTACTCCTGTTATAGAAAAAGGAAGGCCTATGTTTTCCCGGAGGAAACCATGTACACCTTGTCTAGTGAGAGTGGAGTCTGTGTCTATCTCTGAGAAATTTCGTGTGTGCATTCCCTGAACGAGAAGACTGTGCTGAATTGAGTGGAAGTATCTTGGTTATTCGGGGAAGCTGAGCTAGCCTGTGCGTGGAGCCTGTTCTGAAATCATCCTGTGGGATTATCCTGTGACTGTTGAACCGTTTTGGGAAGCATTTGTATTTGTTTCCCGTGGGTTGCTGTGACCACGCAGTATTGGACTGCGTGAGGCTTTTTGGCCTGTGAGCGACTCATCCAGGTGAGAGAGTGCGCAGAGGGAGAAAAGAACTCCTGTAAGGAACCCTGTAGCTGCCATAGAGCCCGGAGACTTCTGGTCCGGT
>SNQJ01S0058493.1:36380-61667 GCA_010110895.2 Picea sitchensis
TGAGTCTAGTTCTATTTTTAGTAATGTTGAGTTGCAACTAAAGTCTTGAGTCTAGTTCTATCTTAGAACTAAAGTGTAATGTTGAGTTGCAACTAAAGTCTTAAGTCTAGTTCTAAGTTCGAAGTAAAGCATGCAATTCTCAAGTCTAGTTCTAAAGTTCTAACTAAAGTGTAATGCTGAGTTGTAACCAATCTCAAGTCTAGTTCTAAGTTCGAACTAAAGTATGAAGCTGAGTTATGACTAATGCATGAAATCAGGTTACTATTTCGGGCTTCTCCTCTTCCCCTCTTCAACCTATATAAGAAGAGGTCGAACCCTCTCCTCAACACAGTTTTGCAACACAATTTTGAAATAGAGTTTTCATATGTAGGTTGGGGATGAAGTAATAAAGGAGCACATCAGTGATAAAGAGGCAGCATATCAAAGGTGTATTTCAGCAAGGTCTTGTAAGTCTTTTTCAGGTCAGAGTCATCTTGGAAAGCTCTTTGAGAGAAGTACATTCATGGTGGATATTTGTAAGAGATCTTACATTATTAATGCAATAAAGGAATTTTTTTGTTGGGGTTTTCTCCCTGTATAGGGTTTCCCCAGGGTATATGTGTTGTTGATATGCATGTTTACTTATCTACATAATTATTGCTATTCGATTATGATTTGAAATTGTTTAAGTGTATTAAGCTGGAATCAAAGTATTGAAGAAAATAAAAGAATTAATTCGCATAAGAAATCAAGCTCATAATTTAACACCCACCACATGGATGCCTTTCCATTGGGTTGATAGATGGAAATTATTCCTTCTACATGAGAAGAATAATTATGCAATTGAAAATACTTTCTCATGCCCAACAACCATGTATTTGCATCTTCATCCTTCTTGTGCTCACCATCAAATGTAGGAGGTTTGATTTTGTTCATTTCTCCTCATAGTTCATCCACCCTAGACCTCGTATGCTTCCTGATAGGGGATGGACTTGAGTTGTTGTATGCTCTATTATTGGAATGCCTCGGTGAGTGATGGTGATGTCTGCTAACACTTATTTTTCTTCTTTTCTCATCAGGACACTTGTGACTTACTAATTTACTTGAGCCACTCTTTATCCAATTTATTTTCTATCATGTTAAAGCTCAGAATTAAATTCATGTTGAAGTCCTCCTACTGATCCTTGCCTTTCATAAGCCTTTAATTATCAGATTTATGGATTTAGACATCCTTATGCAAATTTTKAATGGTCTCTACCATATTCATGTTTTCATCCCTTCCTTCTCCATGTCCATTGGAGTTTGTTCCTTCAATGCCCGTATCAACATCCATCCCTATGATTTAATATTCCTGGATGTAAGTTTCATGTGCATATTCCATTCCTCGGCACTTTGTGTTGATCCTGATATGATCTAGTTGTTCTTAACTCTGTAAAATGTGCAACCAACAAAACTTTGTCAGGCTAACTGACTCATCAATTTCATGAAAAATATGAATCATTCTGGTTCAATAATATATCAGAATTATTTCTTCTGATTTCTTGAAAAATTGAATGCCCAGATCAATTTTCTAGGTGAATAATTATATTCTATTTTCCAACACCTTTCCAATATCTACTTCTATACTCAATTCTAAGTCTTGAGCATAAAGTTATGGTTATTTGAAAATTGTCCATTATTTTTTTTGTTCACTCTTCAACTTGGTGCAACTCTACTCTCTAATTATGCATTTTTGCACCTACTCCATTGGATTTTTAGTAGGATCTCAATTGGGTTTATTGATATACATATTTTGAATAGTCTATCCAAGTTTCACCTTTTTCTGGGTTCTGGGATGCTAGTTACAACCTACTGAAGTTCTAGGCAAATTCATGTTTTTGGTCTGGAATGTTATAGGTAACTTCTTTGCCATCTTAAACATTTTTAACATTCCTAGAAATTTAATTTAGTTCTAGGACTATCTTCTATGCTTCAATATATTTTCATTAACTACTCCTATTCCTTAATCTGATTCTGGAGCAGAAAGTTATGGCCATTCGAAGTTAGTTGGGTCTTAAAATTTACCCTCCACTGTGTTGACGATAAAAATCACAACAAGGCTTTCTCCCACAAAGTATTGCTAACCTATTATTTAAAATATGTTAGTGATATATAATACTAGTAGGTGTGACCCCCTTGTAGAATGAAGGATCAGATATATTCTTATCACACATGTTATGCTGCTATTTCGATGATTCTTACAGGCTTCTACATCATTGATGATGAAATATTGGTTTTGTTTGCAACAAAATGGCAAATGGATAATGAATTTTATGTGTTGGTTTTGTTGCTCTAAGATCTAAATTCCATGTATAAATGACCTGTATTTATTGTTATTACATTTTCTATTGTCGCCATGATTCATTACCTGTTACAGTTGCACAAGACACATGTTAGTAATAACAAGAGACAGGGGAAATATGGACTAAATCCAAGAAAAGGGAATATGTTATACTATGCTATACTATGTGCAAATGATGTTTAAATAAATTAATATTAGTCCTAACTAGAAATGTTAGTGGTTATACGACTTGTATTAAGTTATATTGGGTGCATTTGATATATGCAATTGTATGGTCTTGGAAATGGTTAATATGGATGGGGTGGCGCATTTGGCAAGTGATATGTGAAAATTTTGATGCATGGATTAATGGTTTGGCTAGTTGGCATGTAATACGAAATTGAATGAATGGAGGATGGAAGCGACATGCATTAAATTCATGTCACTCCATACTTATACACCGGTCGTCACCCTAGAATGGTTATTGTTCATTTGTTTTTGTTGTGGTTAAGCTCTGAGATTCATGCATGGAAGGAACTACTTGACCAGCTCACATTTTTAAGGCTATTGGTTACATGTATACTTCTTTTCTCCCATCCATGAATTCGCTCTGTGTATGAAATGAACATTGTCTCAATAATGTGTTTTTCTATTTTTTCTTGAGGTTGGCAACTGTGTAAACGCATGGTGTTTTCTCTACAATGATTGTGTCTGTTATTCATTGCAAATGGAAAAATCGATGGGTGAAGTCGCTATTATAGTTAAGATAAGTTATGTATGATGACAGTTAAAGAATCACAAAGATGAATTACAGTGATGTAATATTTTGGTATACGATACAATTGATTGTTTGATGTTTGTGAGCAATAATCATGATCTTTTGCCCCTCATTTTAACATTTTTTTCTCAATACAACCCCTCGCATATTCCAGAACCCTTGTTCACCCCCTTCTCATTGACAACTATTAAACGATTTGTATGGATTGGATTGCATGAGTCTGATATGTTGTTGAGCCAAATTTTATTTCCTATTTGAAAGAGTTATCATGTATGGTTGTTAAATAAACTATTCGCTAATAAATTATGCATACAGGAATGAGATTTTCAGCAGAGGTATCCATGGTCGGGGTAACCGATAAAGAGGAAATTGGAACATGGGACCTATAAGGCCAAGATTCTCTATACACTTTGATGCAGACTCACAAAAGTTAGGCCAGCTATTTCAAGCTGGATTTTTTAACTGGATTGGGAAAGGAGTGGTCCAACCTAGGTCTAAAAGTCCTCCCTTCCAAGCCCCCCAAGTCCCTAGTATCCTAGTGCCTCCTCTTATCTCACTACAACTTGAAGTTCCCCAAAAAGACGGATGGCAAGAGATTGTCCACCCGAAAGTCTCCCAACATCGTGGCTGGCCTAACTTATCTCTACCTGCTCCTCCACTTATTAATAAAATTGTCCAAGATGCCCCTGTCCACTCACCAGTTCAGTCTTCACATGAAAGCAAAAGGTTAAAAACTAAGGCCCACCATTCTTTTGACAAAGGAAAATCCATTGTTTCCCCTTCCTCACCCTCGAATGACTCTGACAAATATGTGTCCTCCCGCATGCATTTGAGAGATGATTGTTCTCATGTGATCAATGAGATTAGGCCTAAAGGCTCCACACAGCCTAAGGAAAATTTAGAGAGATCAAAAGGTGACAACAACAACAACAAAGGAAATATTTCCTCCCAGAGTGGAAAATATCGATTTTAAGTTTTTATTTGCTAATTATTGAGAAAAATTGACTTTTGAAGTTTTGGACAATAGACTATTTTTTGGATATATGGGTAATATATTTTTGGAAATAATTTCAATTATCATTGATATAAATTGTCAATATATGAAAGTGATGAGGGGAGTCACAAGGGGTCCCACCTACTAGTTATTATTTATTTAAAACCCTTATTATGATTTATTTAATTTCCCCCCTTAACTAAAAAGTTGGTTTAGTTTTAGTTAACTTGACTAAAGAAGTAGTTCAACTACTTCAACCAATTCTAATTTTCTTAAAGGAAAAATGAAAAGGAGGAACAGGAGGGGAATAGAAGGAGAAGCATTCTAAGGTCTGTTCTTTGAGTTTTTTTTGAGATAATTCAGTTCTCATTTATTCTTAAATTCATTGGAAGCCTAATTCTCTTTTATGATAGCAAGGTCCTATTGTAGACAACAAGATTCAGGGTTGAATTACATCATTCAAACACTCAATTTTCAGAGGTGTTGATCTATCGTTGATAGTCTATGTAGACTTGACTATTTATGAATTAGATTTCATGAATGACAAAGGATATTGTGCAGAGTCAAGTGGGAAGAAATCTGTGCCAGGTTGATCTATCTTTTAAAGTTCAGTTTTTTAACTTCTGTCAGAAGTCCTTTTGTATGTTTCATCGGGGACATATAAGTTTGACTTTGGTCCAAAACTTCCTCAGGAAATTTTGTAAAGAGAATGATTGTTTTGATGATTGGAACGAATTAAGCGATTTCTTTATGTCTCATCTGTTTTGATTATTAACTTGGTGTCTTTACTTCTGCATCTATATTTATTTCAGCATCTGTTATGTTCAGAAAATTATATAAATAATGAATTTTTTAGGAAGCTTTTATTTATAAAAAAAAATAGCCTAAGCACTTGTAAACAATACTTGTGAATTAGGATACCAATTTTGATGGCTATAAACATAGGGTGATATTCCTGTCTATCTTTCTTTAGGCAAGAAGGATCTAAAAATGTTTGAGTAAGATTATTTCATATATTTTCTTCAACATTTATTTGGCAACCATACTGGGAAGATCTTCAATATCTCTATGGTTAAAAAAAAATTATGCTTGATTATCATCGAATACATCTCTTTTTCTAATATTGATTCTTTGAATGTTTTATTTCTTAATGACTGCACATGTTGCAAGGCATCCCAATATTGAGTAGGGTCTTCAAGATCAGACTAGCATTGCTTTAAATCTGTTTAACACCATTTTAGACACTACTCGGGTTGAGCTTAGTCGTTCATGGGAAACAATTGAATGATACATTAGTTCCCAAGCACGTTGGGAATATAGACGTAGAAAACCTATAAATAAAAAATAACCTTCTTGTTTCTTCATCTTTGGCCTTATTTTCATGTCCATAGACCATCGTGTTTCTAGGAGAAGGAGAGGCTTATCACATGAAATTAATCCTATTGCTGAAATAGGAAGAAGAAATGTTGTGTTATCAACCCAACAAAGTGCTCTAAGGAAAATCTTGTCTAATTCTTCTAGTTTGTCTTTCTCTCCCTCACCTATCATCCACAAGATGGAATCTAGTGGTGGATCTGGTGGCACTGGAGGTACTTCCTCCTCTCAGTATTCAACTTCGTCAGTGATTGATAGCTTATATAGTCACCATATCCCTATCCAATATACCACAAACTCCAACAAAGTCATTAAAAATTATGGGATTTTTCAATTTGAATAAGACACTACAACCACATTGTGGCATGTTTCCTCTCCTCTTAACCTAGCACCTACTACTAGTCCACTTCCTAAATTCAAAAAGCATCTTCCTAGGTTTTCGGGAAATAACATTGTCACTACGAATGAACACCTGGTGGAATTTTCTAATGCCTGTTATAACATAGGAGCCAATGACATTGATACTTGCATGCACTTATTTGTCAATTCCTTGAAAGGAAATGTTGCGGCTAATTTCTTTGACCTTCCTCCTAATATTTCTTCTACTTGGGAGGCGTTATTCTTTTTGTTCAAATCCACCTATGGGAAACCTAAAATCCCAACTGAGCAGTTATGGGAGTACAATAACATCACCTATAAAGATGGTTAGACCATCGAGTCCTTCAACTTGTGTTTCACTAAGTTATACAATCAAATCCCTGAACTCATTCGACCTCAGAGCCAAGTTGCTTCCATGCATTATTATATGCATTACCTTCCCCTTATCATCATAGGCTCGAGGAAAAAACCATTGATAACCTTAGTTCCACTTTGCATACTTGTTTAGAGTATGAAGAACATCTTGAAAGAACAGGTCTTCCTCGGGGAGAATCAGTTAAACAAATAGACATGTCCATCCTCTTACAGCTAGTACAAGATATGAATAATCGTATGATAGTGTATGAGCAAAAGGGAAATGTATCCCCTCTCACCCCTGAAGCTTCATCCTATTTTGCACCCCCCTTTAGAAGTCCAATTGAAAATAATGTTCATCCTAAATCTATCATGCCTCGAAGTTTGTGTAATGTTTGCGAGGAACACTACGAGGAAACCACATGAGAGGTAAGCAAGAATGCTAGAGATAAGATATTTGGTAAAATAATAGAAACTACCATCAATGTCCTATATTTTGCAGAGCCAGAAGATGTCATGATCATCAATACTAGGAACAAATCCTATTCTCCCAAAAGAAAATATGATACTCCCCGCAGTTCTTCTATCCTGAGCTCATCCTCACCAACTGCTACTATTCAGGATCCTAAGGTTCCTGACAGTCAAGGAATTACCTCTCCTCTCCCCTCTTCCAAATACAATATTTTGAATCAGTTGGCCAACATCAAAGAAGATGCCACCCTTCTATACATGGTTGTCATCCCTGAACAACAGAGGCATCTAAAAAAATTCATGGAAGGAAAATCTTTCGTTGTAGACAACCTCTCTGAAGAGATAAATGAAGAGGATTCTTCTGTAAATAAAGTAGGTGTACATAAATTTATATACCCTGTAAAAAAATCCATGTTTTTATATTTTTGTAAAGAATATGGATAAAATTGCCCATTGTTGCCTCATTGATGGTGGTTCGGGCCCAAGTGTAATGTCAAAAATTATTATGAAAGAGCTAGGCTTGTCTTGTACAAAAGAAAACATTAGAAGCATGCTCTCTTATAATAGTATACAAAAAACGACCATAGGTGAGATTAAAGATGTGAACTTAGTTTTGTACGCACATCCTGAAATAAGGACAACCCTTAGCATTCAGGTAATTCATATGCCAATACGAAATTACTCAATCATCCTAGGAAGAGATTGGCAAGATTTATTGGGTGGATACCTCTCACTCGACGGAACACACTTATCCATTCCTCGGAATGGTAAGAACATTATAGTCCTTAGAGAGGGAATAATTTCACCTTACATAGAGAGTTTCCCACAACCTAACGTGAACTATATCGAAGAGGACCTAGGGGTGTGTTCCATATTTTACGAGGAGGATGGCATTCCCTTGGAACAAATCGATTTAGATGATGGTATGTGGCACATGCAATTTGATGGTTCATGCTCTAGTGAAGGTAACAGAGCTGGCATAATATTACACTCTCTTATGGGGAAAATTCATAACTTTTCTAACAGGTTGGATTTTTCTTGCACAAACGATGTCACTGAATTCGAAGCTTTATTATTAGGCATTGAAAACGCCTATAATATTGATTGTGGTCACCTTTCATTTTTTGGAGATTTTGAGCTTGTTTTGAACCTTGTACATAAGATATACTCTCTTAGCAACAAGTTGATGAAATGATGCACCCAAACTGTTTGGGCCCTTATATCGAACCTATTATCTTTCAACATTACTCATGCTAAGAGGGAATTGAACTCAATGGTTGATCGGTTAGTTGTTTTTGCAGCCTCCCCTAATCGACAACTTATCCCACATAGACCTGATTGTACTTTTCAATCTCTATATCATCCACATATCCCTGAAAATATAGAATCTTGGCAGGTCTTCCCTAGCGATGAGAGCATATGTGCTTTCATTCAAAATGAACCTTGTAAGCCCAAAACAATTATATCCATAGAAGATAACAATATTCCAAAAGGCTTGACTCCTCTAGAGAGTTCATTTTCAACGAGTGATGTAGGAAATAAAGAGAAACATATGGAAGAGTAGTCGAAAAGGAAGGTGGGTGAAACCATCTCCTTGAACATTGGGACACCTGAGTCTCCAAAGAATTTTAAAATAGGTGCCCAATATTTTGATGAAGAGAAAATGAAGTTTGCCAATATGCTTGGTGAATTTCAAGACGTTTTTTCTTAGTCTTATGAGGATCTTTATTTTTTTTATCCTTCTCTCATACAACATGCCATTCCCATCAAGGAAGGAATAAAACAATCTAGGAAAAAACAAAGACCTATCAACCCTACAATGGAAGCAACTATTCGAAAGGAGTTGGAAAAACTCTTGAAATATGGAATCATCTTTCCAGACAAATATTCTGAATGGGTTTCCAAATTGGTTTCTATTTGGAAAACAACCGGTCAAGTCATATTATGCGTTGATTTTTGTGCATTAAATCGAGCTAGTATAAAAGATTACTTTCCTCTCCCTAACATGGAAATGATTTTGCAGCAAGTTGTAGGGTCACAGATGATGCCCTTACTTGAAAGTTTTTCTGGTTACAATCAAATCAAGATAAAAGGGGCAGATACATACAAAACCATCTTTATTACCCATTGGGGAACCTTGACTTATGAATGTATGCCTTTTGTCTTACCTGATCCAAGTGCCACTTTTGAAAGGCCTATGCAGGTAGCTTATGGAAATTTGATTGATGTTATTACTCATATCTACCTTGATGATCTAATGCTATAATCTAAGGGACTATCAATTGTCTCGAAGTTTCAAAAATTATGGCTGGGTCCTTTCAAGATCACTTTTGTTCTAGGTACAAACTCTTACATTCTAAAAGATTTACATGAGCGATTTTTTTCCTACAACACTAATGGTTCTCACTTAAAATGATATGTGGAACCAACTTGAAAGTTTCAACGTTGTTTGGTTTTCCTCTATATTAGTAGTCTAGTTCTGTTTTCATTACTTCTTTCATTTTTTATTTTATTTAATAGCTTTCATGTTGCTTTTGCAATTTTGTCATTTTATTTCTGTTGTTTTAAATTTTGCAGTCCCATTTCTGTCATGAATTTTATTGCTTTCATCTTTAGTGTAATTTTGATCATGAATAAGTTGTTGGATCGGTTCTGCCATAGTGACACGCCTGCAAGGTATTGTTAGTCAATAAAAATCAAGCTTACACAACTGTTACAATGTTCCCCCTGAAAGTAAATTGAATTTGTTATCTACTTTCACTATTGTCTTATTAAAGAATTGGTTATCTCCTACTTCTTCTTTCGATTTCTTCATCCATTTGAGAATTAAAAAGAGCAAGTCCATAATTTTTTCTCTTTGAAGTAAAGACCAACTTCTTGTTGAATAATTATGCATACAGGGATAAACCCCCTCATACTTAACATTTTTCATGAGTTATTCCCAAATTCCTGGTCATTTTTCCATTAAATCTGCTCACTTCCCCCTGTTGCATAATCATTCTGGTCATACCTTCTTGATATGTTGTTCTTGGTCTGCGAAACCATACATTCTGATTTCTAATCTTTTGGAAACAGATTTCCCTGTGGAATCTCTATTTTGTTAACAATAAAAATCGCGACGAGGATTTCACCCACAAAGTATTGCTAAGCTTATTATTTAAACTATGGTAATGATATATAATAATAGTAGGTGGGACCCCCTTGTAGACCGGAGGATCAAAGATAGTATTATCACACATGTTATGTTGTTGTTTCGATGTTGCTTACAGGGTTCTACATGATTTATTATGAAATATTGCTTTTGTTTGCAACATAATGATAGATGGATAATGCATTTTATGTGTTTGTTCTATTGATCTAAGCTCTAAATTCCATGTATAAATGACTTGTATTTATTGTTATTACATTTTCTATTGTTGCCATGATTCATTACCTGTTACACTTGCACAAGACACATGTTAGTAATAAAAAGAGACAAGGGAAATATGGATTAAATCCAAGAAAAGAGAACTATGCTATACTATGCTATACTATGTGCAAATGAAGTTTAAAGAAATTAATATTAGTCCTAACTAGCAATGTTAGTGGCTATACGATTTGTATTAAGTTATATTGGACGCATTTGATATATGAAATTGTATGGTTTTGGAAATGGCTAATATGGATGGGGTGGTGCATTTGGAAAGCACCATGTGCAAATTTCGATGCATGGATTAATGGCATGGATTAATGGTTTGGCTGGCTATCGTGTACTACAAAATTGAATGAATGGAGGATGGAAGTGATGTGAAGTAAATGCACATCAATCCATACTTCTACCATTGGCCATCACCCCAGCATGGTTATTATTCATTTGTTTTTGTTGTGGTTAAGCTCTGAGATTCAGGCATGGAAGGAACTGCTCGACCAACTCGCATTTTTAAGGCTATTGGTTACATGTATGGTTCTTTTTTCCCATCCATGAATTCACTCTGTGTATGAAATGAAAATTGGATCAGTAATGTGTTGGTCTATGCTTTATTGAGGTTGGTAATTGTGTAAACACGTGGTGTTTTCTCTGGAATGACTGTGTATGGTATTCATTGCAAATGGAAAAATCAATGGTTGAAGTCGCAATTTCATTGGTTTTTCTATGTGGTGGAAACCTTAATGGATCTTTGTTGTCTTTATAGGTTTTTGTTGGAGGGTTTCACTTTGTTTGGCCTTGCTGGCTGCCTCCTCACTTTTGATGGTAACCAGACCCAGTTGTATTTGGTGCCATGGGGTTGTTGTGTATGTTTTGAACCACCTTTTAGTCACTGCATATCTTGTTCACCTGGTTGGGGGCTTATTTTTCATTATTGGCATTCGCTCAGTTGGTTATGAGGTGGTTGTTATGCCAAGAAGCATGCTTTAGGGTTTTGGGTAGTACCTGGGCTCTTCATTTCTATCATCATTATTCGGCTATTGGGAAAAAACGCGAGGGTTATGACTCTGGGTGTTCTTGGTATTGGTTTCTCTCCAGTAAGAAATCTCTACTCCTCTACATCGTGGTCTACCCTACCTGGTGTTGAACTGTCACCCTATTCTACAAGGTTAAGGTTATGAGGCTTGTGGTTCCACCATTATTGATTCGAAGGTCTCTCACCTACTGTAAATATGGTCGACCTCAAGTCTCCCTATGTTTGGTGACCAAGTGAACCCTTAATTATTTCTTATGTTCATTGGTTACAGAGCCCGATTTTGATAAACTAAACCAGTCAGGAACCTTGTTGACTGTCATAAATCGGTTGAGTAGTATTGACAGTGGCTTTGATTGTTGGCTCGTTTCTGTTTGATTAGGTTGATTGGAGAGTTTAAATTGGAAATGGTAATTGGTATATAGTCACTGCATCCTTTTTTTATGACAGTTGAATCGATATCTCAACATTGTTTAATTGGTTGATTGAAAGTAAGTGTAAATGTACAAGCACAAATATGTCTCTTTTCGTTATGCATTGGTCTGTGTTCCTACAACGTGGTATAAATTGAAGTGGTGATTGTTGTGTGTTTATTTTTCCCAATCGAGATTATTGCAATTTGAAGAGTTGAAAACGATGACCTAGGCTGTCTAATGTGTATGATTTATGTAGACATCGTGCATCATTTTGTTTATTGCACCATCAAAGATGAGCATGGGGTTTTAGTAGTATGGCTTCATTGCAATTTAATTGTTAAATTTGTCAAGGGAATGGAATCGGGCATGTTTTAAAAGAGTTTGTTCAACTCAGGAAAGACCCGTGTCTATGTTTGATTTGAGAAATTAAATTATTGGCAGTGGTTGATGTTTTTATGCTAAACATACTTGAAGAAAAATGACTGTGTGTTCCTTTAAATTTTGTTTTAAATATAAAAGGGAAGGAAATAAAAAGAAACAAAATTCTTTTATCAAGATGGGTGAAAATTATGAAGATTCTCAGTATGATTATACACTGTGTTAATTGAAACTTTTTAAAGAAATTGGATGTGGGACAGTGAACAAGTTTTAGCACGCAACAATTATTTAATTGGTCACAACAATTGTTTGATTGGTGTTGGAATAGTTGTGTTGAATAAAAAACTGCTTTTATGGATTACTTAATTGGTTGTTTGAACAATATTCTCTCTTTTCCCTACCATTTTTCCACTTTTCGCACATTACAATCCCCCTCGCCTTCCCATATTCACTATCCACTCCCTTTTCTTAAAATTTAATTATAGTTAAGATAAGTTCAGTATGATGACATTTAAAGAATCAAAGGGATGAATTACAGTGATGCATTCTTTTGGTTTACGATACAGTTGATTGGTTGATGTCTGTGAGTAGTAACCATGATCTTTTCCCCCTCATTTTAACATGTGTTGCTCGATACAACCCCTCGCATATCCCATAACCCTTGTTCATCCCCTGCTCATTGACAACTATTAAACGATTTGTATGGATTGGATTACATGAGTCTGATATGTTGTTGAGCCAAATTTTATTTCATATTTAAAAGAGTTATCATGTATGGTTGTTAAAGAAACTATTCACTAATCAATTATGCATACAGGAATGAGGTTTTCAGCAGAGGTAGCCATGGCTGGGGTAACCGAGGAAGAGGAAATTGGAATAGGGGCCCTAGAAGGCCAATATTATCTATACACTTTGATGCAGACTCGTAAGAGTTAGGCCAGTTATTTCAAGCTATATTTTTTAACTAGATTGGGCAAGGAGTGGTCGAACCTAGGCCTGAAAGGTCTCCCTTCCAAGCCCCATAGGTCCCTGGTATCCCAGTGCCTCCTCATGTCTCACTACAACCTAAAGTCCCTTAAAACAACGGATGGCAGGAGATTGTCCACCTGGAAGTCTCCCAACATCATGGCTGGCCTAAGTTATCTCTACCTGCTCCTCCATCTATTAATCAAATTGTCCAATCTTCCCCTATCCACTCACCAGTTCAATCTTCTCATGCAAGGAAAAGGTTAAAAATCGAGGCCCACCATGCTCTTGACAAAGGAAAAGGCACTGTTGCCCCTTCCTCACTCTCGAATGACTCTGATAAATCTTTGTCCTCCCACCTGCATTTGAGAGATGATTGTTCTCATGTGATCATTGAGATTAGGCCTAAAGGCTCCACATAGCCTAAGGAAAATTCAAAGAGATCAAAAGGTGACAACAGCAACAAAGGAAATATTTCCTCCCAGAGTGACAAATATGGATTTTAAGTTTTTATTTGTTAATTGTTGAGAACAATTGACTTCTGATGTTTTCGACAACACACTATTTTTTGGCTATATGGGTAATATATTTTTGGAAATAATTTCAATTATCATTGATATAAATTGTCAAAATATGAAGTGATGAGGGGAGTCACAAGGGGTCCCACCTACTAATTATTTATTTGAAACCTTTATTATGATTTATTTACTTTTCTCCCTTAACTAAATAATTGGTTGAGTTTTAATTAACTTAACTAAAGAAGTGGTTCAACTACTTCAACCAATTCTAATTTTCTTAAAGGCAAAAGGAAAAGGAGGAACAAGAGGGGAATAGAAGGAGAAACATACTAAGGTATGCTCTTTGAGTTTTTGTTGAGATAATTCAGTTTTCATTCATTCTTCAATTCATTGGAAGCCTAATTCTCTTTTATGATAGCAGGGTCCTATTGTAGACAACAAGATTCAGGGTTGAATTACATCATTCAGGCACTTGTTTTTGAGAGGCGTTGATCTATCTTTGATAGTCTGTGTAGAATTTTCTGTTTATGAATTAGATTTCATGAATGACAAAGGCTATTGTGGAGAGTCGAGTGGGCAACAATCTATGCCAAGCTGATCCAACTTTTAAAGTTCAGTTTTTTACCTTCTTTCAGAAGTCCTTTTGTATGTTTCATTGGGGACATCTAAGTTTGACTTTGGTCTAAAACTTCCTCAGGAAATTTTGTAAAGAGAACGATTTTTTGATAATTGGAATGAAATAAACGATTTCTTTATGTCTCATATGTTTTTATTATTGACTTGGTATCTTTACTTTTTTCTCTATATTTATTTCAACATCTGTTATGTTTAGAAAGTTACATAAATAATGAATTTTTCAGCAAGCTTTTATTTATAAAAAACCAGCCTAAGCACTTGTAAACAATACTTGTGAATTAGGATACCAATTTTGCTGGCTATAAACATAGGGTGATATTCCTGTCTATCTTTCTTTAGCCAAGAGGGATCTGAAAATGTTTGAGTAAGATCATTTCATATATTTTTCTCAACACATTGTTTGTCCTAAGACTTCCTCATAAAAGCTCCATTTGACGAATGGTTTACACCATTAGAAAGCTCTCTTCGGTCTCTTTCATTTGAGCTACAAAGATAGAGTGTACCTTGGTACACTATGTTCTTGTGGTTTTTGAGTAGCTAAAAACATTGTCAAGGGCCTCAAAAACACGTTGCAAAAAGATGACCATCGAACAATATAAAACGTCGTAGAAATTCGTTGGTTTTCTACTCTTGTACACCATCCAAATGACTTCATGCGCATAAATTTCAACGTGTACACCCATATTTAGCATGCACACCAACACCGTAAGGTAGTGCATGCTTCATGCACCTATAACCAATGTGGATCACTTCTCTGTCGTGCCAATAACTATTACACACTACTTGTGTGTCGCACACAAATATCCACGACGCACGAATTTGGTTTTTGCACTAATACCTTTTGTGCGGAATTTTTGTGTCACACACTAATATTCTACGGGCATTTCACTCTACACGTTGCACCATGACAAAGTTTAGTATTCCCCCACCGCGCACCATTAACTAAACTCTCACGCGACAACATATACCCACACCAACAAAATTCCTCTACGCTCTATCAATAGTGTGCACACCATGCATGCCATTATTATGCGTGTGCACACTGTACGCAACATTATTACGCACGCACCACTCAATCTAGACCGTGCAATGCTAAATTTAGTGCGCACACCCGTGCACCAAAATTGTCCGCGCACTACCACTCTGCATCACGCAGCGCCAAAATTAAGTGAGCAAACCTAGGTGCCAAAATTTTCCGCACAATGCTACTCTGCACTGCGTAGCGCCAAATTTTAGCACGCGCACCCACACACCAATATTTTTCCGTGCAATGCCACTCTGTACCGCGTAGTGCCAAATTTTAGCACGTGCACCCACACACCCATATTTTTCCGCGCATTGTCATTATACACAGTGCAATGCCAAATTTTAGTGCGCGCACCCACACGCTAATGTTTTTCTGCACAATACCATTCTGCACCACAAGAATCCAAATTTTAGCGCACGCACCCACACATCAATATTTTTCTACGCAATGCCACTCTGCACCGTACAACGCCAAATTTTAGTGCACGCACCCGTAGGCCAAAAATTTTCCACATATCACAAGCTTTTCACTGTGCATCATACATTCTTAGTGCGTGCACTGACATAGATTCATTTTTATGCGCATCAATTCCTCGTGAATTCCGCTGCAGAAATTGGGGCTTCTGCAAACAAATTTCCCAGTTTTCACCATAGACATTCTGCAACTATGAAATTTGTTCAATTTCACCCTGATAACAACAATCATTGTTGGTTGACATTTCTCGAACGAATTTTTTTCCAATCTCAATTCACAAATTGAGAATTTTAATCAATTAACCTCGCTCCACCTGTCATGTCTTCCCTGTAACTTCAAATTCGACCAATTCCAGGTATGAACTTGCTAGAACAGATATTAAATCAAGAATATCTCACCACTTGGCCAAATTTCTCAATTTTCCCATGAATTTCATAACAGAAATTGGCGCTTTTGCCCAATTCCATGCCCTTGCTTCTAAATTTTACCATGTATGCTCTGTAACTTGAAATTTGGCCACTTTGAAATCAATTCTCTGTGGAATTTAGCTTCAAATCAACTTTCATGACCCATCTAGGCTCAGTGTTGAAAACTGGAGCTCTGATACCGTAATGTAACATCCCCAACATCTAACTGGTCTATGCTATGCAAAATTTTTGAACTGTATACAAATAAAAACATGTGCACACAAAAAATCTTGAGGAATTTTATACATAAAACTCAAAACATACAAATACATTCTATAAATTCACATATTCATACAGAATGATAATAAAAATATACATGCAACACACACAGGAATAACCCATAAAAATAAACACATACATAATAATACAACATGTAATTTAACGCAAAATGGACACTTATCTTGTAAAAATGTGGCCAACTGCGTGCAAACCATCCATGAGCCTCCCATCCTTAGACCACATTCCTCATCACTCTCAATAGTGGGTCACCCCCGAGTTGGGACTAAACTCCACCTGGGTAAAGGGATTCCTAGCTAGGATGATGTATCTCAGACAACATGAAAGACTCTGTCACAGGGGCCAACTCAATCTAACAACCTACAGTCTCTCATTCCCCACATGCATGTCTTACTCCAGGAAGTGTGCCCCTTCTATGCTCAATAGTCTCTCAGCTGCCCCACTTCCCCTTGAGGGCTTCAACAACATGTCAAACAAGAAGTCTTAGAGCCCTGTAGCTGCAGTTTAACACCTTCAGGAAATCAATTCCCCAGCAGTTATCTCATCTAGATAGATTTCTCACGATCCTGACAACCCGCCTCTTCAATATTCCACAGGCCTGACAACCCGATTCTTCAATCCAATTCGTGATCTAACTAGGTATAGGTATGGGTATGGTACTGGTTCAGGTATGGATGCAGGTATAGGGAGGTACGAAGGACAACTGAATGAGTGAGTGAATGATGATGGAATGATCACTAACAAATTCACTAAAGTCCAAATTATATGTATGCATGTTCCGGACTTAACACTTGTCATGTCGGGAGCTACTTTTGCCCACTTGTCCCCATCCTTAGAACTTAGGATAAAATAATTATCCATACTTTATACATTAAGGAATATTAATATAATATTCATTTTTTACTTAAGCTCCCTAACTTAGCTCTTTTCCTCAACTTTTATCCCTCCCCCTTTCCCTAACTAGTGGAGTTTAGTCCCCCATACTATTTTATCGTGGTCGGTCTACACATAGCGATGTATTATATTAATGATGAGACATATACAAAAATAGGCTCACTTGCCTTTAACATCTAGGCTCTCTGGCCTAAGTCAAAATATAAGCTTCCTAGCATATAATAGCTGGCTCACCAGCCTATAAAACACAACATATACACAAAGGCTCCCTGGCATAAAATTGCGCGCACTTAATTTTGTTGTGCGTAGTATTCTGGAATGTGCACACTTCATCATTTTAGTGTGAAATACATGTGCACACTATACCATGGAAGGTGCAGACAAAAATGATATCAAACAACTCACCAGCTTAAGTACATTTTCATTTACATTTACAATTGGGTTCGACCTAGGGTTATTACATTAGTAGTCCCAAGTTCATCCTGCAAATAGAAATGAATCTTTAGTTAGTAAACGATCATCGTGTCGAAATAAAGAAGTTCAAAAAAAAAATTATGACATAGAAAATGTCAACAGTCATAAAGAACCATTTAAAGATGATCTCATTGTTGGTCATAAAGAAGTGATAGTTGTTTCTTCTCTTAAGGATACTTTTGTAGCTCTGTTGGAATCTTCAATCGAAATGAGTTATGTAATGTTTGAACATGAGGACAATTTCAAATGGTGGAATGACTTGTCATATTTAAGTTTTGACTTTATGACTGGAGGAGCTGAAAGTAAGATGCAGCCAAGAAACCACTTGCTTGACTGGATTCATTGGAAATATGAGATTACTTGATTTGGCATTTGTGCTTAGTAAAGTAGGGTGGGTAGGAGTGTGAATAAGCTCGATACTACGAGCATTTATTTTAACAATCTGCAGTTTTTATTTTCAGCTTAGTTTTCGGATTTCAGTTTGGAGCATGTACAATTTTGGGTTTTCAGTGGATACAGATGACATGTCAGAGCATGGTACACACATGGTTTGGGAGCAGCCCAACGGATAGGAACTTGGTCTACAGGATCTTTTTCGCCTCGCAGGGAGGACGCCATTCCCATTTGGAGCCGATGTTGACACATGTACTTTTCATCAAAATTTACAATTTGACTGAGATTTGATTTGCTTTGCTTTAGAAAAATGGGCAAGAATCTACAAATTAGGAAAACMAAAAAAAATGGCTTTGGAAGCCATTTTTGATCTTAGGCTCATTGCAACATTATTATGCTTGAGTGTACTATTCATTCAAGGACAAGATTTCAGTCATTTGGAAAAGAAATTTTTACAAGTCTTGGCAAAATAAAATAACTCTRGSTTTAGTMAATTTTTGGTTTCTAACCCAATTAGGCTCTCAGGCCTCATATAGGGYTTCATTATTTTTCATCAAAAATATKRGGCCTCCAAGTTAAGCACCAAAGAGCTTTCAAGAACACAACACAAGACAAGTTAGCACCGGTTTCCAAGTGAGGACCACAAGGTAGTTCATATGTCCAAATCTTTTCCAAAATATTGGSCCGAAGGTCAATCCCCAACTATCGACGACAGTCCAYAAGTCGCAACACACAAAGAAAGMTGAGWYCAAGAACTGAMAAGAGTCACATRGASRAGGATCCTAAGCKGCGATATTCTTTTTGCACTATGCGTCAAATCGTATCGGAACTGTTGGCACATATACACTATATCAAAGTAGTTTCCCCATGCCAATGTGGGATAATACCCAAAAAGATATAAAAAAAAACGTACCAAATGATGGGTCAAACCCTAATACATCAGGTGTATATATGAAAAGGTGTTAACATCAAGTTCGTGATCCAACCGTGAACACCCAATCTCAATACAAAGGTTCATGGTTATCCAAGTGTCGAGGGAGGGAAGCCTCGACATCGCACAGAGAAAAGGGCATCGAAAACTAGTCAAGTCATGAGGAAGGAAGTTGAGCTCGCAGGTGTCAAGGCGCAGGTTTAGATGTAAACCAAATGTTAAAGGAACGGCTTGATCCCTTGCCTCCATCCCTCAATGCATGTATAGGCTATGCCAAAAATGGATTTAGTGGTGATGCTCTTCAATTTTTCAGAGAAAGGTCACCAGGAGGTTTTTGAATCATGATTTGGAGGGTAAGATTGATGGTGTTATCTCTATTAAGGGAGTAAAACACAAGTGTGAATTTTTTTTCTAAAGAATGTAGTATTGTCTATCCTCCAAGGTGTTAACTTCCAAGTGTTCCAGCACTATTCCACAACCAAATGTCGAATTCCCAGTGGTTTGAGATTTCATGTTGGCCGCTTCTTGGCTCTGTTTTTGGTTGTGTAATTTTGGAAGCTGCCAAGCGAATCCTCTAGGTTTTTCAACTTTCAATGCTTCCAAACCAAGGAGATTTCTAAGGTGTTGAATACATCGTTAAAATGATAACATTGATCCAAGAGGAGTGTCAAATCATTCACCAGAAAGGGCAACGTGATATAAATCACGAGCTATTACTTCTTTACAAGTTGCAGATGATCTTCAGATAGAAACGATACTTGATGATTTTGTGATCATGAGAAGTAACGGGTCATTTACTATGGTAGCGAGGAATGGAAAATGAAAATGACAAGCTAGAGCATGCCCCTTGGTTGTTGGAAACATTACGAAGCTATTGTAGGCTTTAGAGTATCTTGTGAATTCTTCCTTGTTGTTAACTGTGCCCTCTGTATCACAGTTGTTAGTGCAACCGATTGTTGGAGGATATTTTACTGTTCCAAGGGACCCGAAGGTCTTTGTCCGCACTCTACAGGCTCAAGTTTGCTATTGTGTTCTACCTATTTGGAACAATACAATGTTTTGTTGTTGCAGAGGCGAGTTCTACATTTCTTTTGATTATATAGAAGCAAATAAAGATCTTCTGGGTATTCTTTACCTGCCAGATTAGATAAGAAAATATTGTCATGCCATTTGTTGTGTTTGTGTTTGGAGAACCCAAATATTTCCCACTCACCCTTTGCAAGTTATAATATCTACAAGGGTTCCAATACATATGATATGGTGTTAATGGTAGAACCCCTTCTGAGGCTTCAGGATAGGGTTAAAATTCTCCTGAAGGAATGGCCTCAACATCCACGGCTGCAACAAATTCTACAAATTAAAGGAGCGCAAAGTGTGTTGGTTTGATGTGGTTCTTTCAACAAGACCTTACAAAGTTTTAAAGAAACATTCTGAAGATAGTTATGATGTTCAATTCCATGGAAATAGTTGGTAACTTGTGGTTTTGATAATAAGATGAGAAGAGCACCTCAACTATGGGAGGCTACCAATATTTTAGCAGCAATCAGGTTGTCAGAGATACAAGAGGCACANTTCTGAAGATAGTTATGATGTTCAATTCCATGGAAATAGTTGGTAACTTGTGGTTTTGATAATAAGATGAGAAGAGCACCTCAACTATGGGAGGCTACCAATATTTTAGCAGCAATCAGGTTGTCAGAGATACAAGAGGCACATGAAGAAAAAATGAAAATTTTAATGCAGCCAGAACTTATGTAGGAAATTGTAATGGATGGGAAACATGTTTTGTCAGCAGGACTCTATAACTTATTTAATAAGCAACTTCAACATTTCTAAGTTAAGGTTGAATGATATCAGAGAAAGATGAAGTTATTACAGGATGAAAGAGATAGTTTTCTCAGCAGAGAGAAAGAAATATGCTTGAAAATTGAATCAGATGATGTTGTGTTGCTTGGAGAAAGCAGGTGATCCATGAGTTTCGTTTCCTTCAACTATCTATAGCATATAAACCTAGCTCTCAAAATTCAGTATATGCATAGAATTTTCAGGAAGA
This sequence comes from Picea sitchensis, assembly GCA_010110895.2. Taxonomy (NCBI): domain Eukaryota; kingdom Viridiplantae; phylum Streptophyta; class Pinopsida; order Pinales; family Pinaceae; genus Picea; species Picea sitchensis. The sequence continues at coordinate 57,332 of SNQJ01S0058493.1, forward strand.
TATGGCTTAGATGGATTGTACTGGGATTTGAGAACGCATAGTAGGCATTTCTGGCTAGTGGTTGAAGGTGTTTCACAAGTACAGAATAAAGAGATGCTTATTGCTGAAAATGAAAACATTACAGGCAATTTGATGAGGCCTTGTGAGAAAGGAAGCATGGCACCATTCATGGCCTTTGGTTGTTTCCAACTCCATAATTTGATTTGCAGTGCCAGACAGAAAATGTTGAAGGATGCTATGAACTGCCCAGTGTGTCAAACTTTGCAGGAATTGAATCCAGAAAGGTATGGAAATGGAAAGAAAGGTTCTTGATTCAACTTTCAGGTATATCACACATGTCTCCTCCAACTGTCAATGGATTTTGTCAACTTCAACGCATCATGACATCATTAAATGGAGCTTATTAAAGACATATTCTCCAATGTTTGATCGACTATATGATTTCAAAGGCACCGTGAAGGCCAACAAGTGAAGGAAAATCCTCATCCATATGTGTTGTCCACTCTTCGAATGGAAACGGAATTATAATTGAAACAAAATCCTAAAAGCCACGGATTAGTCCTACACATGTCTTGATGTTGTTTTCCACTTCCAGGAAAGTAGGTGATAGGGTACATATGTCATGATGTTTTAATTCTTTACTATTTTTAGAAAAGATGATAGATCTCGATCTCTTCGGTTGTAGTTGGTTAATTTTTTCTATATATATTATTGAATAAGACTATGAAGGGGTTCAACTCAGTGGAGGGTGGCCTTCCTTTGTAGCTGGAAAACTTTGTAATTTCTCATGAATTTTAATATAAGCAAAGAGTGTTTTTTTTTATAGCAGATACTCATCATGGTGTTCCCTTTCAGTGTGTTTTTTCCCAATTCAAATTCATTTCACTTTTGTTTTTTATTCTAAGCATAGCTAAGATAAAATGAACGGAATTCATCCTTGATAGATGTTCCCTTCATATGGTTAATGCTGGTGTCATGTTTTAATGATTGTAAGTCCAGAATTCACCCTTTGTTAGGTGCTTTGTTCATTGTAATCAACCTTTATATTATTTCTTCTAAAGTTACAATTGAGAATTCATCCTTATTATATGCTCTCATTAGTATTGGTATTTTCTTATCTCCGTCTTGCGTTCATCTGATTATTGTTTATTGCTGAAAAGGTGTGCTTATTTTTCCGTTGTTCCCTCAAGGATACGTAATTGTGTTAATCTTCATAGTATTTTAGAATTCGACTCCATTGCCCAATTGTACTTTATCTCTTTCTTGTCCTACCATTTCTATAAAACAAAAACAAACCTATATTATATTAGAATCTGACCTTTGTGTGTTTATTGATGAATCCGTTGAGCAATTATCAGTCATTAAACATCTGAGAGAGCCCTCCTTGGTTGTATAGGTCAGAATACAATATAAAACTAGTTGAAATAGTTACCTTGGAGTTTCTTTGATACAACCCAAAGAAAATACCAAGTGATAAAAAAAACCATGGGCTTTGATACCAATTTGTAGCATCCCTAGGATGCTAAGCTGGGACAACGCCACCTCAAAACCAAACTACTATGTTCAAGTTCCTAATACCAATTTGTAACACCCCAACCACCTAGGCTAGGTCATGCCACTTAAAACTTTATACAAAACAAAACTTCTCAATCTGTTCTGATAATCAAACTACCATACCCTGGAATAGACCTGTTGGGCTATGGCATACAGATCTCTTTTGCAGAACCTCATACATATAAATTTAAACAACTAATATGAATTCTACTAATCCACAAATTAAATGCGGAAATCACAGTAAAACATACATGAAGCAACGCATGCCATTCTTATAAATATAAATACATATACAGGATACACAACATACAATTTAACATAGAAATGGTACTTATCTTTTTATGAGAAGACCACCAACTGTGCGCAGACCTTCCACGAACCTCCCAGCCTTAGACCATGCTGCTCCAAGCTATCACCAGTGGGTCACCCCCAAGCTGGGACTAAAATCCACCCACGGTAAAGGGATTCCTAGGTTAGGGTGAGACTATGGAAAAATGCACAATGCATCAGGGAGGATTCCCTCCAAGGAGCATACTTACGCCCACCACTCACAGAATCTCATTCCCCACATTCTTGTCCCACCCCGGGAATATACACCTTCATTGTTTCAAAGTCCATCGACTGCTCCACTTCCTTTCCAACGCTTCAACAACAGGTCATATCAAGAATTCTCATAACTATGTAGCTAATGTTGGACTCCCTCCAATAGAAATCACTTCCCCAACAATCTCTCTCACCTGGAGAGAGTTGCTTACAGGATTGACAACCTGCTTCTTCAATCCACGGGTCTAACAACTCTCATTTTCAAACCATAGGCCTAACAACCTTCTTCTTCTGTCCATCTCCTAAATCAAACAGGTAACCACAGTATAAAAATCAGGCATGGGCTCTCGTAATGACAGTAATCCACACCAGTCCAAATAAAATGTGAGTAGCAACAACAAAATGGCTAAGGTGCGAACTGGCTCAGTAGTGTTGGATTCACAAGAAAAACGAACTAGCTTCATGAGTTTGCAGGTATCAGAGATTGCATAGGTCAATTATGGAGGTCATGGCTCTACTCGTGAGTGTGTGCATGCATGGGAAGGATGGGAAGAATCACTAGAGAACCCCCACAACGATGGATTTTCCCTCATAAAACTGCATGTGCCCAGGTTGACACATGGTTATCTTGAGAGCTTGTTCCTCTCCACTTGGAGTTCGTTCCTCTCCCCAAAGGAACTTAGGATAACAACGGTTATTTACCAACTATACTATTTTAGGAAAATAAATTATAATATTCCCTTGGCAATAAGCCCTCTATATTGGCCCTTTTTCCCAGCCTCTCAGCCCCATCCCTTTCTCTACCCATTGGATTTTAGTCCCCAATAAATCTTTCTTCGTGGTTGGTCTACACACAACGATTTAATTATATTAATTATCTGTGAGTATTTACATATACAAAATCAAGCTCCATGGCCTTCAGCATCTAGACTCTCTAGCCTAATAAACCTATAAGCCTCCCATCTTATAAACACTCGACTCACGAGCCTATAAACATCATTACAATTTAGTAGGGGCTCGTCCTTGGGGTATTACAACAATAGTGCAATGATATTGGAGTAGCCTTCTACAAATATGCGATAGTAGGATTTTATTCCAAGTAATATTGTCACATCATTCATAGAGCGTGTCTCCTCCCAATATTTGATCGTGGCGACCTTCGCAGGGTCCATGATAATGCTTCCTTGTACAAACAAATGGCCTAGGAAGGGTATCTTGATCTTCCAAAAAAATGCACTTGGATTTCTTCAAGTACAACCGATGCTTTCACAATGCCTCAAATAATGCTTCCAAGTGTTTCTTTTGCTCCTCCATAATCTCACTATACATTATGATATCATCCAAATACACCACAACAAATTTGTCCAAAAATTACCTGAGAACACCAATCATCAATGTATAAAATGTGGTTGGGGAATTGTAAACACCGAATGGAATCACCAGGAACTCATATATTCCATACGGTCTCACCATGATCCACGATATTTTTTCTTGAAAGTTTGCTTGCTCAATGCTCTGTAGTCTAGGCACATCCTTAGCTCTAACGTGTCCTTCTTATTTTTAAAGAGGACTAGGGAACCATAGGGGGACCAAGAAGGTCGAATAAAATCTATGTCAATCAACTCCATCAATTTTTGCTTAACTTCTTTCAACTCCGGCCCATATAATTGGTAAGGAGCTCTCATTGTTGGTTGCAACCCCAACTCCAACTCTATACATTTGTCAATAGTTCACGTTGGTGGGAGCACGTTAGGAAAACATATACAATCATTTCTGCAAAGTTATCCAACAGTTTGGCAAGTTTTGGTGGAATAGTAGTCCTCACTCCATCTTCTGCAACTTCCCTAATGACTCTCGCATAAATCTGGAGCGCCATGTTTCTCTCTTCATGCTCAACGCAGAAAAAATATGCACTCCTCCATTAGGATTTTTTTTGCAGTTGTTCACACAACCCACTTCTTTCATTCACCCAGTATAACCATCTTTTATAGACATGGCACTGGAACAACTTTGTTACCTATAAGGAATTCTTGTTCGAAAATGACTTCAAAGTCATCCATTGGAAAAGTCATCCAATCATCCAACCGCACATGAATCGATGATGAAACTCATGCTATCATTCTTTCCTTAGAATTCACCACTTTCACTTATTCCTTATTTTTCGTGATCTTGAGCTCTTTCGCCAACTCGTTCTGCAGAAAATTGTGAAAAACACATGTGTCAACAATCGCTTGAATTG
>SNQJ01S0058493.1:66169-79899 GCA_010110895.2 Picea sitchensis
CGATATCACCCAAGTGTTCATGAAGGAGATTTTCAGACTACATGGTATGCCGAAAGAGATCATGTCTGACAAAGACATGAAATTTACCTCTAACTTTTGGAAATCATTGATGGCTGGTTTATAGACCAAATTGTTGTTTAGCATTGCCTATCACCCTCAAACCGATGGATAGATGGAAAGAGTGAACCAAGTACTTGAAGACATGCTAAGAATGCATGTAATGCATCAACCCAAGAAGTGGGAAGACTACCTGCCACTGGTAGAATTCGCCTACAACAACGGCTACCAAGCATCCTTAAAGATGAGTCCCTTCGAAGTCCTCTATGGCAGATCGTGTAATACTCCAGTCAGCTGGAGTAATCCCATAAACAGGATTTATTTTGGACACGACATGTTGAAAGAAATGGAAGAACGGGTGACTCAGATAAAACAAAACCTGAAGGTCTCTCAAACTGACAGAAAAGTTATGACGACCAAAAGAGAACTCCAAGAGAGTTCAAAGCGGGAGATCATGTTTATCTGAGAGTTAGGCCCAAGAAGAGTTCCCTGAAAATGGGAGCTTGTGCCAAGTTGGTACCTCGGTATTATGGACCCTTTGAGGTTCTAGATAGAGTGGGACCTGTAGCCTATAGGCTAGCACTTCCTCCCACAGTAAAAGCACATAATGTTTTCCATGTTTCATTATTGAAGAAATATGTACATGATGTTAACCATATAATTGACTGGTCTGTGATCTAGGTGGAACCGGAGGGAGAATTTCTACCAGAACCCCAATGCATACTGAACAGAAAGGAAACCTCACTCTGGAACTGAACCATTGCACAGGTCAAGGTACAGTGGAAACATTTTGGCCCAGATGAGGCTACATGGGAAATGGAGGATGCCATGAAACAAGCATATCCAATTTTGTTTACTTCTATACATGCATTTCATGTTAATAGATAAGAACATTGAGGACGATGTTCCTTTAAGGGGGAGGGAATTGTAACACCATGTTTCCCCCAGTTTCTAAAAATAACTGGATTGGCCAAGAACTGTGGCAAACTTAGAAACGTGAATGTGTGATGTGAATGGACCTTGTGGAAAAGGCCGATGAATGTGAATAATATTATGAATATATATATATATTGTAGGACCGTTGAGAGGGGATATGCTGAAAAAGAGACCACGATGGCTGGAGAAAGGTGGTGGAAGGCACCTAGAATGGTGGCGTTAACTTCCACCGAGAACAATACCGTATTTGGACTTCACTGGCCCGGAGAACCAACAATGGCTCGCTGGCCTAAAATTAAATGTCTCGCAAGCTGGTAGGTAGATGGATCCTCAGGAATTAATGAGGGATGGGGGCTGAACCGCCCATCCGTAGAGCCGTCAGGCCTGACCAGTGCGAGGGAAATCGCACCACATGCAACCTTGCAAGAGGATAAGGCGTGAGGAAGAAGCGATTGGGGGAAGACGCGAGGGGAGGAAGAGAAATCTGGAGATACGTAGAGTGAGTGATAGCAGAGAAGGGGGAGAGTAACCCTCGTTCTCGGTCACTAGAAAATCGAGACACATTCTCGCAGCATCGTGGTCTCAGCTCGGGAGTGGCTAGTTGTAAATCCTATCGGAATAGCTGAGCCTACGGTTGGGTGGAAACGAGCACCCCTCTCAGCAGTTGCACTTACTTCTGGTGTTATTGTTGATAAGTGTTTTACATCTTGCACCTTGAAATTCATATGCTGACATATATGCTCATAAACTGCGAAATTATAAATGATTATAGTATAAGATTGCCTGTGCAGTGTTTTGATAAGAAATGGTAGATGTATGCTTGTAACAGAAAAACCACGCATGGCTTATGTTGATAGATAAATTTAATTATCTAAAAGTTGAACCAAGTTAGACTTCTAGTCCGTTCTCAGGAATTTGTTTCCCCTTACTTGTCTCCAGGAATGCCCCGGAATAAAACTCTCCATAGAGATACCCTTCTTGGAAAAGTTTACCAAGAACCTGGAAAATGGATTTGAATGCGCAAGCCTTAGCAACCCTGTATGAGGAAGAATGATCCTCTTGAAATCTCGAAGTAGCAGCGTAGGGATAAGTATCGATTGACGAACGAGATCCCGTCAGAAGGCCTGCGGTCATTCAGGACCGTTAGATTGGCAGAAGAAACAAGGGCGTTACATGCCTTACCCCTTTTCTTCTATCTTCATGAGTAGCGAGGAAATCGGGAGCGTAGATCCCTAAGGTCTGTGGTAGTATCTGGACCATTGGTTTTTCCACGTCTAGAGAGCAGTGGGAGAGTGCACGGCATAGGACAGGTCTGAGCCGTCGGATCTTAGCTAGAAAACCCGATAGTCGTTGGATCTGTTAGGATATGTAGGAGGGTTAAGCCCTCGTGAACAGGGGCGAAGGTCCCGAAAGAGGAGTCGGTACACGGCGTGGGACAGATTTGAGTCGTCAGATCTTATATAGAAAACCCGATAGCCGTTGGATCTGCTAGGAGATGCATGAGGGTTAAGCCCTCGTGAACAAGGGCGAAAGTCCCGAGATAGGAGTCGGTATCAGGGATTCGGAGTTCAGGATTCCGGAAGTCTTGATGACAAGAGATCGGGACACTCCATGGTGAAAATCCTGATATAGATCTAGACCGTCCATTCGTGAAGGACACGTGGCGGAGATCGAGAGTCCATCAGTATTTCGGATACTAGGGATTCGAGTTGACAAAGTATTTGCATCACTGGGGGTTGCAAGTCACGAAATCACGAAACAACGAGGACCATCCATCTATAGAGTACACATGGTTGCTGGTAAGCACTTCCGTGTTTCGGCACTCGGGAAATCCAGTGATGAAATCCATGGAGATGGTTTCCCATTTCCATTCTGGGATTGGTAAAGGTTGCAATAATCCTACTGTGTGTCGATGTTTTGCTTTAACCTACTGGCACTCTATGCATTTGGCTAAGTACTCTGCTATGTCTTTCTTCACGAAATCGATGAAAAATTCGATTTCCATAGTGGGTATGTGACAAGGAGGCATAAGACCGATAATTTTTTATAATTGCAATCGATTGGGACATTTAGCAAGAGATTTCCCAAATCCTTACATGACATGCATGTATTTCAGAGCCTTGGGTCATGTGACATAATATTGTCCTCAACTGATAGCGAAGTGGCATGCGAGAGGGAATTAGAATCATCATCAAAACCAACATCAAAATCAGAACCAGAACCTGCAGATGATAACTGTCGAAGAACGTGATGATCAACCAAGGATAGGAGATGTTACGTGCAGTGGAATGAGAACCGAACTAGATGCGACGAAGAAAGGAAAGGGGGTGGAACAATGGATAAGGAAATAAGTTGATCCCATGCCAACATTCCATCCGTTGAAAGAAAAAGAAACCTATCAGCAAGCAAGGAAGGAGATACTAGGACTAGACTAGATAGCCTCAACGTCTAAGACACCACCAATATATGATATTTCATCAGTTTATGATCGCACTGTTCCATAAAAGTCAGTCGAAAAGGTAAATACTTTGAAAGACTTTGTAAAACATTGTTTAGAATTGATGCAGTATGAGAAATCACTGAATGCACTACATGGAATGGTTGATCAATACACATGAGACAGAGAAGTACCTACATCGCAGAAAGTAGTGAACAAAGTCTTGCACAAGAAAATGACAAACAAAAAGTTCAGATTAAGTGTGAACATAGGAGAATATGACATGGATAATGCCATATTGGAACTAGGATCAGATGTCAATGTTCTTCCAAGACTGGCATGGGATATTATGGTGAAACCCAATCTAGTTTGGTTAACTATTCATTTGAGGTTAGCTAACCAACACAAGGTAATACCAATTGGGATATTGGTAGGAGTACTTGTCAATATCGATGAAGTGCGTAGTATAGATGATTTTGAGGTTATTGAGATCGTGGATAACAATTAGTCATACCCAGATTTGCTTGGATTGGATTAGGCCTTTGACAATCAATAGATCATCATCCTCAATAAAAGAGAGATTATTTTTGAAGGAGGATGCTTAAAGGTTACTATGCAATTAGATCCTATGGAGGAAATAAGATACGTGGATCCTGCAAGAAAGGAAATTGATAACTTATATAACATGAGAGTGCGCATTGATGACTACGCCAACCCCACTATAAATGGTGAACTTAGTTGGATAAGCATAAGCTCTTGCACATCATACTTGGAGGAAGGACTTGAACACTGGAAACACTAGTTGCACGAAGTGTCGACCAGAATATTTGCTCGCATTACTCGCTCTTTGCATTGGATCAGAGAAAAGACACATGATGTGCCAAAGTTTGAGTGATTAACTGGGGTAAGTTATTTTTTCAATGAATTTGAGTTGTCGATACCCAAACCACAAAGGATATTAGCATTAAATGTTGCACTAAGAGAAACTCCAACAAGATGGTGGGAAATCCATAAGGAAAATATAGAGGATTGACAACATTGTAAAAGGCTGATGCAAATCAGGTTTGGAACAAAATACACCATGCACACATATATGAAGATGAGCGATCTGAAATACCATTTTGAGCGGTGCCTTAAAAATTGTAGGCATGTACCAAATAAGGAATGGATGCACAAGTTCCTATATACACTAGAGACAGTTCCTAGGAACTGGTATTTAGAGATAGAAGTGAGCAGAGGGACACATAACTCATAATAGCTCACCCAAAAATTTAAGGTAACATTTAATTTTGAAGCTCAGTCACCTTTAGTAGATGCATCCTTACAAGTCATTAGAGGGAATTGTTTTATGAAAGAAGGTCAAGTAGAAATACTACCTACATGGAATACGCAGAGAGAGTCTACAAAATTTCCTGAGTTATTAGAATGTTATAATGTTAATGAGGAATACTGAGAAGAAGACCCAAGAAATATACAGGTACTAGAGACTGAAGGGGAGCACAACATAGTAGGCCCAACACTTTAATATGACGCATATCTAAATCCCTTAAAAGTGTGCAAGGTAAACATTGGCTCGAAGGAGAAATTAGAGTTTGTAAACATTGGTGATTATTGGAACGATGAGACTGTGGAAAATATCGCAAACCTATTGCATGAGTATCGGTATATTGTTATCGATTAATTCTATGCCAGTAAGACACAGACCTTATGGATTAAATTTGAAGTACAAGGAAAAAGTGAAAGCAGATCTTGACAGAATGATAGAAGACAGTATAGATGAACCCATCACAGAGTCTGAATGGATAAGTCCAATGGTGGTTCAAGATAAGAAAATAGGGGGTATTAGAATTTCTATAGACATAAGGAAGTTCAATGATGTCTGTTTGCATGACCAATTTTTGATCCCCTTTATAGATGAAGTATTAGAAAATGTAGGAGAGAAGGAATCCTACTTGTTCACCAATGGATTTTTAGGATACCATAAGATACGGATTTCAACGGAAAACATACATGAGACGAAATTTGCGATAGAATGGGAAATCTATCAGTACATAGTGATGTCATTTGGGTTAAAGAATGCACCTATTGTGTTTTCTAGAGTAGTTTTCATAGCCTTTAAGGAGTTTATTCATAAGTTTTTTGAAGTGTACTTAGACGATTGGACTATCTTTAGCCTATTGAGAGATCACATAGAAAATCTAAGGTTAATGCTTGATAGATGCAAACAATATCATATTTCATTAAACTTGAAGAAATGAATTTTTTTTCGCACCTTTTTGGGATATTGTTAGGGCATGTGGTGTACAAGCATGGCTTGTCAGTTGATCCTGCCAAGATAGTAGTAATTGTTAATTTTCCACCGCCTGAATCAATGAGATAGTTGACAACAACTCTGGGTCATACCAGATATTATAGTAAATTCAATAAAGGTTATGCATAGATTACAACCCTAATGGAGAAGTTATTGAAGAAAGAAGATAAGTTTCAGTGGAATGAAGATTGTCAGAATGGTCTAGATGTATTAAAATAGAAGTTAGTCATTGCATCCATTTTGGTTTTCCTTGCTTGGAAGAAATAGTTTCATGGTCATGTGGATGTCTCATTGATAACACTCAATGTAGTGTTAGCTCAGCCAGGAGAGGGAGAGTTATATCATCCAATTGTTTTTGCTGGTAGGAATTTGTCATCTGCCGAAAAGAATTACACAATGATGGAAAGGGAAGGCTTGGTTAAAGAAAATAAACAACTAGTGGTTAAAGAAAAATATTATTAGTTGATCGTAGGAAACTTATATAAGTTAGGCATAGATTGTATACTGCAATGATGTGTGTTAATACACAAAAGACCCATGATCTTATAATAGGCACATGATGGAACTGTAGGACATTATACAGGAAATGTGACATCACAAAGGAAATTGTGCACATGACTATTGTGTTTGACCCTCCATAAAGGTGTGAATGAATATTTCTAGAGTTGCAATGTTTTCGAGAGAGTAGGAAGATCATCACAAAGGGATGATATGCCTTTGAATCCACAAGTTACCTTGCATGCATTTGAAAAATGGGTAGTGGATTTTTTCGGACCCATTAATCCATTAGCAAGAAGAACAAGAGCCAGATAGATAATTACCACGATGAACTACTTGACAATATGGGCAGAAGTAGAACCAAATAGATATTGCAACACGGAGACAACTGCATGGTTCTTGTTTGAGAACATAGTTACAAGGTTTGTATGTCATAAAATACTTATGAGTGACCAAGGGATTCACTTTTTAACAAGACAATTGCAGTAGTGACAGAAGAATTCCAGATATAGCATCGAAAGAGCACTCCATATCACCCGCAAGCCAATGGCACTATGGAGGCCTTCAACAAGATACTAGAGAATGCATTGACTAAGGTTTGCCATGTAGGACAAGATGATTGGGACTTAAGAATCCTTGTATTATTATGGGTTTATAGAACTACATACAAGAAGTTGATAGGTTAGACATCGTTTAGATTAGCGTATGGGCAGGAAGAAATAATTTCCATGGAGTTTCTTGTACCAAGTCTGTGCATTGTTGCAATGACAGACCTTATAGATTTTGATGTAGTATAAGAAAGGCTATCAGAATTACTAGTGCTAGAGGAAGACCTTTTATCACAGGATTCCATAAGTAAGTAGAGAAAGCAAGAGAAAAGAAATGGCATGATAGACACATCAAGCAGAAAAAGTTCCAAACATGAGATCTAGTATTGTTTTATTACTTTAAGTTCATACAAACCATAGGAAATTTTAATATCCACTAGCTAGGGCCATACGTAATCAGATATGTGACTAACGCAGGTGTTGTTCAGTTAGAACAGTTGGATGGACAAGTTGTGGAAGGACTAGTGAATGGGAGTTGACTAAAACTTTATAGGTGTTAAGTACCAAAGACCTGAATACAAAATACCACAATAGTACCAAAGATATATGAATACAATAAACACACAAGATATACGGAACAATATAGAAAACCACCACTTTTATTATAAGAAAACCCTTGAGGTAGGGAAACACCATACAATGGATCCTATTATGGAAGGGATGCTCTCCTGTTTAGTTTCCTCTTCGAGGGGGAAACCTCCTAATGAGCTTCGGCTCCATATACAATACTTCTCTTCATATCCCATTACATTTCTTGAACCCCTTTATATAGTGCTACCAACCACCTAAGAACATTCTAGAGGAGGAACCTTCTAGAAGTATAACCTTCTATTAAGTCCTCTTACATTTATTATATCTAACTACCATAGTGGGCCTTATTTAATACTATAGTGGACCTAGTCCACCTTACATTGAATGGCCTCCACTATTATCATATGGGCCCTTTGGGCCCCCCACTACATATCTAGCTACCTAACAATAGGGATGGCCATCCTTCCGTGCACTAGAGGAGCTTCACAAGTTAAGATTGTATCACAAGAATACTATAGCAGAAAAGATAGAAAAAGAAAGAAAAAGTAGTTAAAACGGGAAGAAAAAAAGAAAGAACTGGGTTAAGAGAAGAGGTCAGAAATTGAGGAGGAAAATAATTTTAGGTTAGTAAGTAAAGTGGAAAAGTAGGAAACTATCGCATATGAGAGAAAATTAAGTAGAAACGAAGGAAACAAGATTGTGCAGAAGGATGATATTGCACATAAGGAAGAGATCGTGTAGAGAGACACGAATGTGAAGATGACAGATAAAAACATTTAACACAGGATGTGCAATAAATATTTATCATGACGGTGAAGTAGTGGCTCTGCATAACTTTAAATGTGGAAAACCATGACATATTGTAGAATCGAACAGAGAATTCTCCAAGGATACATAGTAATGGATAATTAAAGAATGTAATGAATGCCTTTTGTTGAACCAATTTTTGATTGACTGCGAGGAAGTGCAGGACAAGGGGACATAATTCCACTAATCTTGGTTATTGATCCTAATCACACTATCAACTTGGAGGGAGTCAGAGGACAATTAGTTTTTGGGAATCAAGGAGAATCCTTGCTTAGCTGCACACTATCAAAACCTTTGGTACACTACACATAAGGCATGCCAGATGGAAAATAATGTCACATTTATATATATACAAGGAAACTATAAGAGAAAGCATAGGGAGAACCCTGCACATACCACCACAGGTCATCGAGGAATACAAGGAAGTGGCGTGTTTTAAGGAAGTCACCACATGTACAGTTAGGAAAAGAAGGCCCCAGATCAACAATGGCTACCAACACAATATTGATTGAAAAAATAGGATATGGGAAACATTATTCTTGATTGGAATGAGGAGTGGACGATTCTACCCAAAGTGATAGAGCCATCAATGCAGCCAAACCCGAAAATATACAATGTCGATGAAGAGGAAGAAGAATAAGATGACTAGGACAAAGGGAAGGGCCTTGCAGATCCAATGCCATAGCTTGCACCATGCAATGATAGAGAGAGAAAAGAACCAGAGATAGGGAGACATGGATAAAAACGACCCAAGCACAAAGATATTAAAGAAGTGGTTCTTCAGGTGTTGACAGAAGAATATTTGGAGAAGATAGGTGACCAAGTAAAAGAAGTCACTGAAGACACATTTCAGAACGTAACAAAACAACATGAAGAGATGAACAAACCCATGCAAGCAGAGATGGCAGAATTGCGACAACTATTAGAAGCCACAAACATCACCAGGGCGACAGACGGAGGTGGAACCAACAACCAACACTACCAATACTAGCGAGGTAGGACCAACAATCTACTAGTCCTTGGTAATCATAGGAGAAGGAAGGATGATTAAGCTAGCAATAGGGGAATTCGAGTTCCCCATGCCCGAAATGAGAGAACGAGCCAGGGAATTAGGCCACATAGACCTAGTGTTATCACAATTACCAAAGGATGTATTGCAGTAGATACAAATGAGTGCAAAACAAGAGTTGAACGCACACGCCGAGAAGACATCCTATGAGATAGTAAAGATTACAACAGAGAATGTTTCATTAGAGACATAGTACTAAAAAGTAAAACAAGAGCGTGATGAGGCAACGCAGAAAGTAGAACAAATGCAACAAGAATTTGAGAGATTATATCAAGAACACACAGAGGCATAGGTCAAGATGGAGGCCCTAGTGGAATATCAGGTCACAAATATAAGTGAATCCATTCAAGGCTTTCACGCATGCATAGTTCATCTAGAAGCACGTGTGACACCTAGCTCTCCACCTGAAGAGAGGGAGATGAGGAAGAAAAATGTGACAACAAAGGTGGAGAACATAACGAATCTAGAAGTAGAGTGTGTGCAATTATATACAGAGACTATGGGTGTTTGGACAAAACTAAGTGAAGACAGGTTACAATAGGAGATAATTCAGAAGATTCAGAGTGTGTAGGGGAAGGTGGAGAAATTACGAGTGATGGGAACATTACCACTAACATAGGTGTTAATTGCGATGAATGAGAACCAAAAGTTGTATTCATAAATGAATCATGTAAGGGAAATGCAACAGGCTCGCCCACCATAGATAGAAGTATTTGATCCAAATGGATATCGGTGGCCTCCCACCTATTCCAACTAGTTCATTTTGGCAGTTTTCCAATTTGGCGGTTTTTATCCTAGTTTTCAGGTCCCTGACTTGCGAGGCCATTTTGATGCCCTAAAAAACGTTTTCATGGATCACCACAGTTGAAAATAACAATTGATAGATCGCAAAAAAATGTTTATTCCTCAGATAGACCTTTCCAACGGGCTATCATGCGCCTAAAACAGAGATCGTATGCAAAAGTTACGACCTCGAGAAGTTGATGTACTAACTTACCCAAATGGGGCCCACATGACTTTTGGCGCTTTGTGTCCTAGGGTTAGGTTTTTGGATGTCTAGGGTTTTTTACATTTCTGTTTATTGTAAAAAAACCTTCAGAGACTCATTGTAATCATATTCTTGCGAATGAGCGCAACCGTCACATCTCTTCTCAGAGATAAGCCGCCACCATTCCACGAAGCTTGTTTTCTACTACATTTTACAGTTTCAACTTATTTCCTTATTGAATAGAAAACCAGTTTTACTTTATCTCTGTTATTCTAAGTTAAGCATATTTTAATAATCTATATTCATTTCGTTCTGCTCATAAAATCTGGATTAGTATTATAGGAAGAATCTTACAGAGTGACAATGACCTTAACAACAACTGAAGGAATCGTCAAATAGGTCACTGAGGAAGGTGTCATAAAAGTGCAGGCTCACATTATTACTAAAACGATAGAAAATACTTTGCAGAAGGAGAAAAAGGTCAAGTAAAAGGCCACGATAGTGAAGGATACATTCGAAGCATTCATGGCAGAGTGGAAGAAGACCTGATTGCCTTAGGATGAGCCACATGTGAGTGTTGGGGGTATATTGGAGAAGCATTTTGGATACTTTTTGGGATCTGTGCCAGAATAGGTCAAAGTTTAAAATGAAGTTAGAAGATGAACCACAATGCGTGACAAGAGAGGACTTCAAGGATTCAAAGAGAGCAAACGAAGGATACATGACGAACTAGTGCCCAAAAGGCAGAAAATGATTATAAACCGTTGGGATTTTGGGGACATTTTTTCCACTTTTGTAATGGGCTTAGCCCTATGTTTATGTATAAATATGTAAAGGGTTTTTGGGTAAAAGGGGTTTCGAGATATGAGAAGTTCCTAGTGATTTTTGGGAAAAAGGAGTCGAGTGAAGGAAGAAGTACGAGGTATGAATGATGAGTGAACTCACACTGCAATAGAACGACTAGGAAGGTTTGGGTAATGTTATTGTTGCATATTTTGTAGCACAATGCGTATTTGTACGAGAATCATTAATGAATAATAATAGAAGCCAACCATTGTGGGCGTAGGCCATGTTGGGTGAACCACATTAATTCTATGTGTATTGATGTGTTTGCATGTTGTGTTGCTTAATGTTATTTCACAATGATGGTAATGCTTAACTACGATGATTAATGTGTTACTAATATATGATGTTATAATATCGCGCATATACTATGTTTAATGTTAAAGTAATTGTTAAGTAATCAAAACTGCACACATGAGTGAATGGTAGCAAGAGCATGAAAAGGCCTCACTTCCCCTCATCATTGCATAACCTTGGTTCCTGCAGCTCTTCTAGATGCCTCGAGTAAGACTTCACTTGCTCTGCAGGTGATGTCGAAAGGGATGATATCTAAGGGTTTTGTTGGTATATAGATGATTAACCCTGAGTCTGTCCACTACGCGTCAACAATAATTAAGTCCAAAAGGATCACCTACGATACTTTTGTTTATGAAAAAAATAGCATGGAGGAAGTTCCTTCATACAAGTATCTTGGAATCAATATCCACCACAAGCTCAATTGGAAATATAGCATTGAAAGAAGGATAAATGGAGGGTGGAAAGCTTAATATGGGCTCAAAAATAACTATAAATCAGTAGACCTTTGGATTTGGGATTAAAAAAAAATCTTCTTCCACAATCTTGTCACTCCAGTCATCTTATATGTATGTGAAGTTTGGGATTGTAGTATATATAAAGTCTCCTGGAGAAAGATAGAACAGATCCAAAATAATTTTATAACTTATAATTTCAAAATTAAGGGAAATACACCCTATCCTATCCTCCTCATAGAAGCAAGCCTTTCCCCCATTGAAAACATTGTTATGATTAGATACCTATTGTACAAGAACAAGATAAACAACATGGACGACAGGAGGCTCCCCAAAATTGCTTCAAACTCTAGCCAAAACCACCAGCGACTCAAGTGGGGATGACATAAAGATGCAAAATCTTAGCTAAATTATTCGGGAATACAAGAAGAAGCCATCATGTAGAATATCGATAATATTACAAATATTATCACTTCTAAATTTAAGGAGAATATGTGGTGTGATAAATAATTAATGGATAAAAGGAAATTAAAGTACTAAAAAGAGGTGGTCAACCCTAATTTAGAAGATCAAAATTACCTTTCATTTTTAAAAAGTGCAAAGAAGAAAATCAACATTGCTAAAATAAGAAGAAACTCTCACGAGCTACATAGTGAAACTGGGCATTGGACAAGTCCCAAAACACAACAGGATGAGAGAATCTATCATCTTTGTGACACTAATACCACCTTCCTAACCTCGTAAGTCATCAAAACTATGGTGATCTTGGAACGCTTCTCTCAATGTTGTTTTAGCACATAAATACAATTTTAAAGAAAACAAAATAATCTCTTACCTTCTTAAGGTCCGATACACCAATTGATCTTAGTAAAGGTTAATCATCATCATCATCAACATCATAAAAACACAATAAATTACATTATTTTTACACAACTAATAAAAATAATATTCACTTAATTATTCACTGCTGAAGTTTTGAAATTATTTAAAATATAATAACAACAAAACACTACATACACTACAATGATTTCCCAGACTATAAATAAAAAGATTCACGTATACACTCATGGAAAAAAGTTAATTGGCGAAAGTTTTGTATTTTTTAATGAATATATTCAAAAAGTTATATAAGATATACCTCCTTAGACTTTACTAGTCAAGTCACTGAAAAAAGGGATCACTTAATTGTTCTTATTAATTATCTATAAAATACATACATATAGGAAAATTAGCACACAGAGAAAATCTCATTGTTCTAATCACAATATGTTTTTTACAGCCATCATTATTAACACAAGTCATTGATATGATAATATACTAAATAAGATAGTAAGTCATCTTCAAGGTTGATATAGATACATATAATTTATAGTTAAGATACTAGAAGCTTCTGTTTTTCTTATGGAGAAATGTGAAGTCCAAAATGAAATGTCAAAAAATATGTAATTATAATAGTTTCATTTTTTTAATAGAATAACAGTGAAACTGTTTTTTTACTGGTGAAAAAAAAAACATACATATAGAAAAATTAATTCTATATATATATAAAATTATTAACATCCTTTCTTTATTAGAAATAAATAAAACATAAAACTCACGCAGATTTTATAAAGTTATTTTTATTCAAAATTATCTTTTATTATAAAATATAATAATCCCTTCGCTTCATTAATCGAATCAACCGTCAAAAACACTTTTACTCTTTTACCAAAAAAAATATTAAAATATAACTTTTATATTTTTCAAAGGATTCTGCATCATACAAAAAGGAAAGGACTTGGAGTGTACGACTGATTTTTAATAAAGTTGTGGATGGGTCGATACTCTTCAACTGCTTCGTATTTTACATGAAATTGTGGAGTGATTGAACTTTATTCAATGCGTAATGGAAAGTGC